>JAPMOR010124183.1:59072-113460 GCA_026543865.1 Argiope aurantia | reverse complement strand
TTGCATTATATATGAACTAGATATATGAATAGATATTGTATGAAAACAAGACTTGTTTTAAATGAACTGGTGACCTAAAGAACGATGCTGCTTATGATTAGAATCAGGTGGTGATGCCTTTTTCACAGAATCGTCACCTGGAGGATTTAATCCAAAAGAATAGCTTTAAATATTCAAAAAGATATGAAAATCGGAGATGGCGAAGTCCGGTTTTTAAAGGGGAATTTCACAGTCATTGTTAATGCATTTTTGCTTTCATGTAAAGACCAAGTAAATATATCGGTATTATTCAATATCGGAATTCATTGCTAAATATATGCATTGCTGTCTTCCTAAACATTTTTGTCTCTGCCGTCTATTTTCACACTAATGAGTGGGAATAAGCAGTTTTGTAACTTCAGCATAGTTTCGTCTGAAGTTATTAAATCATTTAGAAATCATTTTCTGTAGGGGTGAAAGGGGCTAGTTTTATAATTTTTTTGGCTAAATGTTTATATTTTTAAATATATTTGCTATTCCTTGAATTTAATTACTTTTCTTCATAGCTTAACTACTCATTCATAATTTGCATGAAAAAGGCATACAACAATTTTGTTGAGTTTAGCACGTAAAATACTTTGTCAGAATTTGTCGGGCATTGCAAAGTCGACTTGCAACTGGAGCCAGATACTGTTAAAAATTACTTGTACAAAAATTGGATTACAAAGACAGTAATAATTAACATTTCCTTTTTATCATTATTTGATTGATCAAAGTACATAAGACATTTGGTAATTGTTATCACTTGCAATAGGAGTAATAAAGTATACAAAATGGTTTACAGTAAAATAAAGTTAAAATTAGTTCAACAATCAATATAAAGCCAGTCTGCAACAGAATTGTAGTTAACATAAGCAAATGATAGATTGCTTTAAATCGTACAAATTCTATATTTACATTTTATAAATTAAGCATTGAACCCACTTTCCTTGAGTAGAACGGTGTCATGTTTGTAATGTTTTGACTTCAGCATGTTTCTGATTCGAAGATCGACTTCGGCGAAGAATTACCAAGTAAGTGAGTTTTGTATATGCTAAATTTGCCTGGATTGAACTTATCTCTCATAGGGGAAGGGAGAAAAAGAGTGAGAGTCCAGGCACTGTCCTTTTGTCTGACCACATTTCAAATTTACATGGTCTGTCATCAAGAAACCTTAATTTTGCTTCAAAATGGGGTATGTGATATATCTTCATAGTTGCTATGCACATCTCCGCATAAAACTGCTCGTGTTTTTCAGAATCTATGTATGTGTTGAAAATCCTCTTCTTCACTTTTTTCCCCATTGTCTTCTCTTATTTTCTTTCATTAAACTTTTCCTTCGTCTTTTCTTGTTTTTTAAATTTCTTATTAATTATGTAAACATATTTTTTAATTACTTTTGCAACATAAATGAGTTAGGATTATTTTATTGAGTCTCTGTTAGACTGAAAAGTGAATCCTTTGGAAGAGATACGATATTTGAGGGAGCACGTTAATATTTAAATAAGAAAATTTGACAGCATAAGTCAAACACAAATCATGATAAATGTTGCTAGGTGTCATATGTTATGATTTGTTTCGAGATTTTGTTACAACTTTCCATTTTCCACAGTTTTTCAGACATTCAGTTCAGACAACAAATAACTTGTTTAAAAATTGTGTTTATATTTCAATTAATTTTTATGAGACATTTAATAATTTGTGTGATTTAGTTTTATTAACAAATCCACAACCAATTTATTTTAATCAAGTATGGTGTGACCAAATAACTTTTAAATTTAGACTGAAATTTTTTCATGATGTAAAATGACTGTTTTGGAAGTTAAATTGAATTTAATCACATTTTTTTTTTGTTTTTGACTTAAAATATCCATATTTAAACTTCATATATTTATTACAAAATCTCAAACATGTCTTTTAAAAATAAAAAATGCGTCTGTGTAGATGAAAAATTGTAGATACAAATTAATTTATAGTTTTGTTATGGCAAGAAAAAATAATATTTTGTGGTGAACTTAACTGATTATTGTTTTAACGGAATAACAAATTATTGATCCCATATACATAAATCAGAGATTACTTATTAAATTTAAGATACCTTCTGCCGAAAAATGCTATTAATCTGTAGTATACATTACTGTACAAATAGATACAGTAATGTATCTATCTGTAGATTATTGCTACAAGCGAAGTCTAAGATTTTCTCTTAAGATTATTGTTTTAGTAGAGAAACTGGAATGCCTTTTCCTTTTCTTTTCAGATTATTGGGAAAAATACTATTTAAAAACAGTCACTTCATATTTTCTTGTCTTTCTTTATCTCTAATTACTGTCTTCTCTCCTATTCATTTTTTTTCTTTTTCTCTTTAGATAGAATTTTTAATACAGAAACAGGACTTTTCTTCCTTTTTTTTGAAATTGTTTGAAAAAAAATTATTTCTTTCATTTATAATATTACTTTCCTTTCTTTTCTTGTCGTCTTTAATCTCTAACTATTGTTTTCCTTTTCTATTCAGGGTTTCTTATAAATACTATTTTCCTTCGTATTCACATTCCAGTTTATCCATATTTCTTGTCTTTTATTCTTTTTCATTTTTCCGCCATCTCTACTTGTAAATGAACAAAACAGGTATAAGTCTACTAAAATATAAAATTTGTATATCTCACTATGTCAAAAAAACCCTTGTATATTGAAATTCGAGAAACGTCGCAGTTTTCATTTATGTTAAACACAATCTATAGGTGTGATAAGCTTTTTGATTGCATAAAACAGCTAAACAGCAAGAAGCACATTCACCGTTCATGTTATTGTACAGGAGAACATAAGCATAATATTATTTTTAGGGTGATTAGAGATTCGAGTGATAAGTTTCACGAGGAGAGTGAAATTCTAATGACTTAATAGTGTAGCGTATATAGAGAACAAATATTTGCTGGTACAACATCTGTACACAAGGAAAAATTAACCCGAATTTTTAAAAACTTAGTGTGCTTCTTTGTAAAATTTTAATTTCAAAAATTTAATATTCTACATGAATCAGTTTAATATTTCAGACATTTTTGTGTTTATGCATAGAGCAGGAATTGTTACAAAATATTTTGAGAAGGAATGAAATGGAAAAAATATATATATTAAAAAACAACACACATTAAAATTTTCAAGAAACTATAAAGCAGAAAATAAGAATAATATAATTTCTTCTACTTCTCCATTTCGAAATTGTATTGTAAAAATAAAATATCAGTAATAACATACTTTGTTAAAAATTCTCCAATAAAATGGAGCACTTTAGCAAAGAAATGTACCTATGTGTTAAATTATTATTCGTTGCAACAAAAAAAAATCTTGTTGAAGTTTTCATTTGAGATAAAAAAAAAGTTAATTTATATATAAAGAATTTAAGATAAGAGAGAGAAACTGACAGAGTGAAATTCATCATTCCTAATAAAATAGGAAAATTCTGAGAGGATTTCAATTTAGCTGTCAGAATACAGTTGAAGATTCTTGACAGTCACAGAACACGATTTTATTATAGCGCGAGGAATATTTGATGTTTTATTTCTTGGATTTCTTTCTGAGGCTTCATTGAAAAGGTCTATGTCAGCAATCATTTAATAGATTCCAGTATTAATTATCATGTTGATATACTTCAATAAAGATATCTTGTAGCCCATTAGACAGCAAACACCGTCTCATCTGATAAAAGCATAATAATAAATATCGCTAATGGAACAAGTAATTAGGAGCGGGAAAGAAAAAACATTTCAATCGAGTCTCAATTTTAAGCAGGGTAAATATAGAATTGAAAAAAATTATTTAGGATATAAAAACCTCAAATTTATTAAAAGATACTAGTAATAATTAAACTGCTGAGTTTTTCTTTGATTTATGCTTTCTTGTAAAATCAGAATAAAAAAATTATGTTTTGTTTTAACGGTGAAACAGCCTCCTTAATTTGCGTCTACCTTTTATTTCTTTGAGGATTGTCAATTCATCAGAGCTGTAACTGTTTTTTAATAATCCTTAGATTACAATAATACTAGAAGTTTTTGTCTTTAGCATTAATAATCTGTTAACTACAGTCTTACAGTCTTAAAATCAATATTTCTCATGGATTCTTAATCGTCCATTCTTTGGAAATAAAAAATATGTTTATGAGAAAAATTAAATATTTAAAATAATATCAGTTTCCTAATACTTATTGCATCCGTTTTTTTATGTTTCATTATAAATCTAAATTAGTTAATACCTTACACTATTTACAAGTAATAATTTTTACCTTAACTAGATTTGAGATTTTTCAAATACATTTCTTATATCTCATATAATACTTGTAAAATACATTCTAAAGTTTTAATGAAGTAAAAAATTTGTAGCCAGTAGATTCTGATACTGCTGACATAAAGTAGTAGAGATTATGCGATAATTTGTGCCAAAAGAAAAAAAACCCCGATAAAAATATTATTAAAATGAAACCTATATAAAGATATGATATAGAGTATTCCAAAAGCTCGTTTACGAAATTTAAAATTGGCTGGGCATACATAAACAAAGCAATTTTTTTTCTGTAAAACATAAAATCGAAAAAGAAGAGGTAGTGGAATACTACAGGAATCTATTTGTCTGTGAATCATATTAAAGGAAAAGCTATACCAGATAATATGTACAATAGAGATATGCCGATTTAGTGTCATATAGATTTACAATATGTAACAATATGTAAAGTTGCATGAACAACAACATTACAAGTCGGGAGCAGAATGACAGATACATTAATAGCAGGGATGACGCAGAATCACAAAGAACCCTTTAAGGGATGACGCAGAATCACAAAGAACTCTTTAAGGGATGACGCAAAATCACAAAGAACTGTTTAGGGTACTTAAAATAAGTGTTCAAAGGATTTACAATCTGAAGACATACACGTTTCGCACACTTATTCATGCAACTGTGTTGTTATACTTTTGTAAATTTGTACTCTATTAAATCATTGATGTACTTTTATTCTGATGTATATTTTTCGTTAGCTTAGTAATTCTCTGCAGCCCCCCCCCCCATTACATTTCGGATCATATGATCTATTCCAAAAATGGCTTTTCACTCTATGCTGACTTAACCTTAAAGTATGTGAGCTATCTTTCGAAACATATTCTACGTGAAAATGGACTTTCCCAAATTTTTAATTAAGAAATTTGAGTTGTTTGAAAATATCTGTTACAAAGTATAAAGGGCAAAGTTCGAATAAAAGACGACTTAAAATGAGAATGATAAAAACAAAAATTCTAGACTTAAGGGATGAAATTTACAATAGAAAAGTAAAAATATTTTACATGAATGTAAATGAAATAAATTTTTATATCTTATAAATATATTATATAAAATAAATATAAATATATTTATATCTTATAAATATATTATAAATATATTTTATAAATATATATAAATAAGAAAATATATATATTTTTTCTTATAAATATAAACATTAAAATATAGCATGTTATTCATGCGAAAATGTTGTCTGAAAAGACTGTAAAGATTCTTTTTCAGTAAAGACTTCTAAAAACAGAATGACCTTTATATATATGTATATAATCGTTACCAAATTTAGAAAGAAACCGAGAAACATTCTTTGCACTATAACATTTGCCTCGCCAGAATAATCACTATCCAATTGAAAAAATTTGTATGTTTATTTAGTTTATGACCAATCATCTAGTTACTACAATTTTAAAACAAGAGCCGTATGGCTCTTTAGGTTAATTATCATTTTCATTTCATTAATATTTTGAAAATGTATGTGGCTGCACAACATTTCTACCATTATTGCTATTAAATATTTCTACCGTTATCTTTATCAAAGAAAAACTCTTATTGTATTGTATTTTGTTTACTTCCACTATTTTTTATTAATTCATATTTTATATATATATAATGTCTATTGTAAATAAGTTAATTAACTTATTGCTTGTAACTTGCTTATTGTGTCTGTTTGTTGGACCAACTATCTACATGTGATTCTTTAACTATAGAATGTTTTCTTCCTATTTTGATGAAAAAGACAAGTTAAATTATGCATTAGGGAATTTATTCCTTCCGATAAAAGGTTTGCCCTATAATTTTATTTCTAACGTGTTATTTCAACACAGCCATTATTCACTACATTTATGTACTGCCGACTACCTCTTTCCCATTGAACAAAGCAGTATCAATAAGATTTGTTGTGATTGACTGTTACCATATTCACTATCCTACAGTTAGAGATCTGAAGCACCATTTCCTCTTTGCATTTTTACTTAGGAGCAATTCTGAACATTTTTTGTTGATGCCGAAGTTTCACTGATTTGGACTAAACTAAGCATGTTGATTTTTGAACTAACATTTTAAACAGTTAATGTTTTTTTTATCAGGTTAGATATTTTCATTACCGCTTATCGTCAGACCATTATTCAAACTGGTATGGTGAAGTTACTGTCAGAGACCGAAATGTCTTCCTCATGTGAAACGAGGTAGAATTCCTATAACGACAAACCATCAGCTTTACATCCTTTGTGTAAACTAGGTTGGTATGGGAAATATAATAAATCCAAGAAACCCTGAATGCAATTGATATTTCTGCATAAGGGAAGAATCAGGACACAAGAAAAATAAACTTGACATAGAATATTCGAATGCACCATCAATTATATGCACAGCCTTATTCAGTCAATATTTCTCATTTCTATTCCGGTTTCATTACTTTTCTGTTCGGAAGTACATGATTAAGATGATGAAGATTGTGATAAAAATGGTGTCGATTTTGTAAGGAAGATGGCAGTAGTTGTAAGGGATTTGATCTACTGATTTGGTACAGTCGCAGAAGATTTCAGAGTTATTACTATCAAGATTGCATAAGAAAAATTTGCTTGGAAAGAAACATGATTTTGAAATAGAAAAAGCGAATTTCTACAATACTTTAGAAGTCATTGTGGTTTTGATTTAACATACGAAATTTAATTAATTGGGGAATACCAAAGTATTATGCAAATTAATGGCGAATGCTTTTCGATAGTTTTACGGAGAGTGTTAAAAAATCTTTTCCCCAGTTTAAGCTCTTTTTCCTCTCAAAGACAATCATTTTGACCTTTTTCAATCGACCATTTTCGGTGAATATGAAGATATAAAGAAAATCACTGTTAAAATAGCTCACACATATCTGTAGAACTTAAAATGGTATGTTTCCTTCATGATCAGCAAGTATACAAAATATTCTTGTTATCTGTGCAGGTGAGATTTCAGACCAAACAGAGACATTGGAGAGAAACCAATTGGTTTCCACTCTGAGACATTTTGCATGAGTTGTCGATAAAAAAAAAATAATATTCCATCTCTGTATATGAAGTCTCAAAAAGCAGTGTGTTACGTTTTCTAACTGTGCGGACTTTATTGCTACCTTTTTTTCCTACATTTTAAAGCGATAGAAGCCAGCGTATTTGATGATCCATAGAATCGGCAACTGATCAAAAATTAACAATTTACAAGGATCATATCAAACGTTTCTGTTTCGTTTCTTACTTACAATTGTCTTTTTGGTAAGAAAGAGTTTTCTTTCTTCGAGGTCCTTCAATGCAATTGGGAAGAACTTTCTTGAAAATACACAAACATAGAATTGCATCGAAATCTTTCAATCATTTTTCAATTCCTATAAAATATTTTGCTTCAACAAGGTATATTTGCTACAATCCTTTGAAGGAATTTTGGTTAGTTTGAATTTCATGTGTTAACATTTGCATATTTTGTCTTTTGCAGTTATGGCTAAATATAGTTCGAAGTTAATTAAAAGCAAAGTAGAAGCCATCAGCGACTCAAAAGATTTATTCAATTAGTATAAGAGATATAATTACTGAAGATAATCAATACAAGCTAATTGATTATACTATAGGAGGAACATGATGCAGGAAACTTGCTTGAGGAGATATGTAAACGTTTCTTAGGTACAAGGCATAGTTGAAAGAATAAAAGACGCGTTAAATGAATTGCCATAATGACAAAAAGTCGAATTATCTTCCAATGTCTTATTTGGAAGTGCCGTTAAAATTGGTTCTGAAGGAGACAGATTTTGGTTTCAAATGAGTTTCAGTATGAATGCTTAGAATCCTTGTTCGAGAAGAATAAAGTTTTTTTGTTTCATGACGAACATTTATTATATGCATTTGCACCGATTTTGTTTTAAATTGGTTTAATATTATATTTTTTGTTTATATTAATAGTACGTAAAACAGAAATCAAACCGTCTGCTATTTTTTTTAAAACTGAGTAGATACTTTCTTTGGTTTACTAGAACTTGATAACACCAATCGATTTTATAATTGATTAATGCGTTTTCCTGCTGAACTTTGTAAGTAATACAATGTGCTATTTTCGCACATTTTAATGTAAATGAACGCTAGTGATACAATGTGGCCATTTTCATGCAAATCAATACAATCAATAAAGTAAAGTATTTTCTTACACATGAGTTCATCAAATTAGAAAATTAATTTTCTTTTTGGAATGTTCTTAGTTATGCTCAAACACTGCTCTCTAACGAAAAGTCCAAATAATGCAGCAAAATAGGGTCTGGATGGATATATCACTTTCCGATTGGTAATAGAATAGAATAAAGGAATACCTTTCCTGATTATCACCTGAATAGAGATTTCACATGACAGGATAATTATGGAATCATCAGATGAGCCTACAAAATGTGGTAATGAATTGCATATGTGATGGAAACTCTTATTAATATTTATTTTAGAGTATTAGAAATTAAAATTTACTTATATTGATTTCAGCGCATTAAATACAATATATTATATTTTTGAGAAGGAACGATGATTTATGCATGTTCACAAAAATAATTCCGTATATAAATTTTAAGACACACAAAATTTAAAATGAAATTAAGATAATAGATTTTGCAGAAAAAAATTACAAAAAAAATGAATAGAACTCTACAAAGAGCCTTAACTCTGGTATGGTTATCTTCAATATGAGAGGCACAAAAAATTTCATTAGCGATAAAATTTTTTTCCCTTCTCAAATTCTTCTAAGCTATTTAAACTTCAAAAATTATTCTTTACCCATTTACTTTTCCAGAATGCAATTCTAAAAGATCTTCCTATACCATTTCTCATCAGATGAAACGATTAATTTAGCAACATTTGATGATCTTCGAGTTCGTATCGCGTATGGTATTCGATGTGCAAAAGAGGTGATCCAAGTGTTGTTGTTTTAAAGCTTTTAAAGCTACGCACTTTATCAAGCTAGTCATATCCATTCCTGAGATATCCTTGAAAAGAAATGATCTCTTAAAGCTCTTTTCTTTCTCATTGAATTCCTAAGAACCTCATTCAGTTCTGAACACAAAAAGAGATGTTTTCCGTTTTTATGAGTGGATATAAAAATATACTCTCTAAATCTTTCCCAAAGCAGCGATATCCATGACTGCTCTCCCCCCAGAAGTGAGAAACCGCTTTCGGATCATGGATTCCGAAGTCAGTCGAGCATCTCTATTTATAGTAACAACATTGAGGTGTTTATTATTTTAAATTCAAAATGCTGCTGAAGGGATCGTGGGGATGCCTTAGACTGTTCTGGAATCGATTGCTGAAAATGGTAGCTAATGTAGACCTTTCAGCGCTTGCATATGACCATCAGATACTACGAAGAGTAAATGCCAGGAACTGAAGTGTGTAACGAACTAGGTAGTTTTTTCCCCCCCTCAGTTCATTTTCTAAGAACGCATAAATGAAAATTTCACTTCCTTTGGGTTTTGTTTATTTAAATGTGAAAGAAGTTTTTTCTTTTTTTTTTTGGTTGCAAAGAAAACCTATCATTCTTCATTTTTATTTTGGGTTGGTGTATAAATGGAGTTTAAATGAATTATTTTTGATTTTTTTCCTTCAATTCAAAAATTTTGATTAAAAATAGATGTTATCTGGTACATGATTTTTACAACCAAATTGTGAATTCTATCATATTATGGATGATTTCCTTCACAGGATTGAATTCGTCGATAAGTATGTTCATGCATAAGCGAAAGCGATAACTCAAAAATGCAACAACCTACACAGATAAAACTTGGCTTAAATATTTATTTTTAAAATTTATAATAATTTTTTTTTGTGAAATACTAGCTAAAAATTTGTAAAAAAAATGTAAAATCCTTTCAAGGATAGATAGTATATTTTTATGTCTAATAATGGATATGTAATTAAAAAATTATGAATAAAAAATACTATTTTAAAACAAATGAAATTTGGTATACTTTTTAGATATCGAAATTATAGACTTATTTCAAATTTTGAACCCAATCGACCCATGGAAATAGATTAATATTTTATTCAATAGGCATACGTTGTTCTTTTCACTATTCTGATTTCAAAATCTTTTTTTTTGTCAAAATATACGAAAAGCCGAGGGGAGAACAATTTTTTTGATAAACTTTATTTGGAAATTTTAAAAGTATATCCCCAGGTACAAATGAATTTTTTGAGGTAATTGGATTATTTTTTTATAAAACTCTGTAAGATTTGAAAATTAATATACTGCTTTAATCTTACTACTAAGAGTCTTTTGTATCTTGAAAATAGAAATATATTTTGTAATTGGTATTGCATTGTGTGCAATAAAATGAATTAAGAGTAACAGAATGAATTTATATAATCTCTTACCTTGAACTATCCATGCCATAAAAATAAAAAAGTGTTAACTTTTAGATTATTTAAAAAAAAAATTATGCTTTAATAGTGAGGTTACAAAATTAAAAGTTATTTCTGAAAGTTCTATGAAATATTTGTCTTTGCCACGAACAAGCAATAAACTATATATATACATTGCCTTTATGAAAGCAATGTGTTTTCCATCCCAGTCAGTTTAGAAATCAAATGATCTTAATTGGATATTATACCAACTATCAAATATTTCTCTAATAATAAGTTATCGTATAAACATTGAGAAAAGCTTACATCATGCATGGATAACAATAAAAATTTTAAATTAAGAAATTTTAAGGAATTAAGAATAATTTTTAATGGAATTTGGGTTATTCTTTAATAGTGAGAATATTGAATGAAAAGTCTCTTTCTTTCTTGAAGTTTCGTGTAATTATTGTCTTTGCCACGTGCTAAGAATACATTAAAAATAAAAATCGTCTTTATAAATGCAGTACGTTTCTGAACACTTCAAATTTGACCAACATCAAATCATACACCATCTGAACAACTCGTTAACGGGTAATTAAATTTCATTCAACTAGCTTCGCATTGAAATATTTTATCATCCCTGTTAACAAGTTGAAAGAATATTAGATCAGTTCTTCAATAGGACCCTGACATGTAATTAATCAGAAACATTTATATTATGCATGTATAAAGAAGGACATTTTGAAAAAAGACCTTTCCTTAATATTTTTAATGAAATTTCAGCTGACGTTAAACAACCTTATCCTTTTAATTATATTATTTTTAATTTTACTATATTCAGCTACTTTTAATTATACTATTTTCAAAAACCTTATCCTTTTAATTATAATTAGAAGATGAATGTTATAATTATATTCTTTGGATTATAGACAATTTGAGGTGTTTTTGGTTTTGCTTAGCAAATGCCGATTGCTTCGTTCTGCTTTTGATTTATTCACAATCCAAATTATTGGAATCCCAAACCGTTTGCCAATATTTTAATGCTATTAAACAAAATAGAAGTATATAATATATACAATCCAAAAGTTAACTACTTTTTAAAAAAATGAAACCAACAAATTTTTTTAAGTACAGAAATCTACTATTTGGCAAGTCATGTGTAAACCTCTTACTGTAAATAAAAATTGTTCAAAAGCATTTTCGTGTCCTTTTTGAAGCATTTTTGGATTACTGGAGAAATAAGCTTACCGGTGGAAAAGCACCCGCGAAATCTGCAGATAATCAATTGTATAATGCTCTAAGAATTGAATCTGCTTTATCTTTTTTTACCCCAAGGATTTTTTCGGAATATCTGAAGAATTTGCTTTGCTTATCCAAACTGTAGAAGAAGCTCTAGATTTCAAGGATAATCTTATTAAACATTTACTGCATTCTGAAAATATATAAATCAAATTTAATAAAACAATTCAAATTCATATGTTCAATTGATAATTAGTAAATAACGTACTTTAATTACAAATGTCCTAGTTTTGATATTAATTTTTTGGCGTTGGACAAAATCCTCTTGTGCATGTTTAATCGAAAACAGGAAGGAGTTTTCGTAAATATATTTGAAACGATAATGATTTATATTTGAGACGAATCAATTTTATCAGCTACTAGCTTTTCAGGATGAATATTTAAAAATATGTTATTATTACTTAATATTCAAAAGTATTACTAGCTATGTTTTCGTAGATATGGACTCAAAAAGAGTGGTTCAGCTCATTTTATAGATTCCAAATGGAATTTAATAGGCATGATCATATATTAAATGTGATTGATGCAGAATAGGAAATATTTTAAGCAAATTTCTTTAAAACATTAACGATTTATAATTTGCTCGAATCAATTGTTCAGGTTAAGATTAATCAACAAGTTGCCAGGATCAATCAAAATTTGTTATTTTTATTCGGTATATGAATGCACTACTTTTTAAGTTTTCATTGATTATATTAGAGTTTAAGAACACAAGAGGTCGGTTTCACTTGTTTCATATATGTCGATTGGAATTTTTTTATTATCAAGAGTTATATATGATGTATGATTAATGCAAACCAATAAATATTTTCAGTAAATATGTTTGAAATGAACTGTACAAATTCAATAGTAACCATTTAAACTAGCTAGAGTGGTCTCTCCGAATCTTCCTCACTTACTCTCTAATAAATGCAGTTATATTAACTG
The DNA here is from genome assembly GCA_026543865.1 of Argiope aurantia. Lineage (NCBI taxonomy): Eukaryota > Metazoa > Arthropoda > Arachnida > Araneae > Araneidae > Argiope > Argiope aurantia. Next base: position 100,555 of record JAPMOR010124183.1, on the reverse strand, counting down.
CATGCGATTGACGAACAATAGTTATGAAAGAGCCTAATACCGTGTGATATTAAGCAATTTAATCCCTGGGATGCGGTTAATGCACAAGTACTAGAAAACCAAATATGTATTTTGACCTATTTTCCAACCAAATTTTTTTTGAAATCAAATATTTCACACAAAACTCAAATTCACAAGATCACATACCATATTGCATATATTTAAGTTGTTGGTATTTCGACGTTCACATGCTTTTGAAAGAACAGGCTAACAGACGGTCAATTCTTTGACAGAGGGGGTTCCAAATTTGATAAACATTTACAATTAAGATATTAATACTGTGAAATTTTATTTTCTTAAGATTTTATGTTTTTGAACTATCTCGTTATGCAACAGCCATCACCTTGACGGATTTGGTTCCAAATTTGATACACGTCAAAACTTTAGATTTTAAATCTATGTATGAAATGTTATCTGTTTAAATCTCTTCGTTTTTTAGTTATCTTGTGAACTTCTATTCGGACAAACAGACTTCAACTGAATGGAGTTTGTTCGCACTTTGATAGAAACCTATAATTTGGTGTAAAGAAGATATAAGAAATTTCCTACTATCTTCTCAAAGAGTTTTTCAGTTATTAGAATAAAAATCTCAGTTTCAGAATAAAAATTTGTTATTATTAATAGGCATTGGAAAGTAGAACTAGCTTAGATTAGGTAGGGTATCACTGTGATTTATGAACTTCAAGAGACTGTTTTAGCTCGTTTCATAGATTCCAAATGGAATTTATATCTAGCCATAAAGGAAGCAAATTGATCGGTGTCGACTCACTGATACATTCTAGAGCCAGTGAATTGGAAACGACCGAGTGAAACTTTATATCTTTGAAAAATGCATCTGGATTTTGTTCAGCCTCATTATTAAGAGAATTCATGGTGAAGGGCTAAGATATTAACATAAACTGAACTAGCTGTGGAAAGGCAGTAAGTGCTGCTATTAGAACATTCGCTGTAAGTGCAATGAACAAATATGGTAAAAGAGGGGATAAATATTCTTCATACCAAGTGGTTTCCATTTAATCTGCTACACACGACAGAAGAAACAACATTCATAAGATCAGATGGCATGTTTTTCACTGATTATCATAATTATAAGTGAAAAACATCTTTATATTCCGAATGTTGCAAGCAAGAATTTTGTGTAAATAACTTTGAGAAACTCTTAAATTGAACAAATAAATTGTAAACATTTGCCAGCATGCAGTATTGAAAATATTTACAAATTTTGTATGATTGAATCTTTTTCTGCTTTCCCAACGAATACGTTTCTCGACATGATTATTTATTTAATGATATATAATTTACCTCTGAAGTTTGGCTCGATTTAGTTAGATTAATGTGTAGTTATGAAGTTACTAAGTATCTTTTGAAATGTGAAAGTGGTAATTTTAATTAGGGTAAACCTGGAATTTCTGAATTTTGATGATTTTTTTTAAATACATCTTTTTGGATAATTTAACAGTATATTTCAACAGTATATTTTGAATAACTTTCAACAGTTCATTATTGGAATAAAATTCAAACCAACTACATTTTTCCATCAAATATTTAATTACATCAAAAGACAAATACGGGATTTGGAATAGATTAACTAAACTTAAGTTTGAGTTAAGTTAAGTGCATTATGAAGTCATGGGAATTAACTCCATTGGAAAGATTCATGTATACATGTATTTTTATCAATACAGATAAAAAATAAAGCGCTTAAAATAACACAATTTAAATATTTGTCACAATTTGATGTTTAACAACACTTTCTGAAGGAATCATGAATCAAATAATGTATAAAAATTTACTTATGCAAACCAGTAATTTCTGCAATCCAGCTGGTCACCAAAAGCGGATAGAAAGTAATAATTAAAGGGGAAAAGTTCAGAAATATACAATTATAATTGAGAAATATCAATTATCTAAAGTCTGCTTAAATTTAGACTACTTTCACGCACACTCTTTTCAGATATTTTCAATGAGATATAATAAATTTATTCCTTATATCTCATTGACTCTGTATTCATAATAAAATTTCACTTTTTAATAAATAATAATAATTAGTCAATAAATAATAACTATTGATCTAACATCTTTTTCTGTTGCCCCTTCATTATAATAATAATGATAATATCTTTCACTTTCAGAGATCGTCATGTCGCAACAGGGGCACGGAAATCTTGTGACTATTACATGGTTACTTGATGCTTATACTTGTAAGAAAAATGTCAAATATCTAGAAGAAGGACAACTCTGGAAGGAAACTTCTGGTTTGAAAAGTCGCTTATTGATTTGATATGTTTTAAACTTTTTATATTGTTTATTTTTTTAATATGTCTATGATATGTTGTATTGAAGAATGATAAATGAAAAAGCTATGTACGAATCAAATAAAATTTATGTGTATGAAATGAAATATGATTACTTTTTATAAATCAATAAGAAATAATTCTCTATTTATATTCTAAGTACTTATAATGCTTATTTTTTCATTATTTATCCTATCCTATTATTTTCATTATGTATTACAGAGAGATAATTTATAATGGTACATGCGTAAGCTTTTAACATAATGTTGAAACTTGCGAAGAAAAGCTCTAAATATCTAGCGAAAAGCCAGGGCTGGGAAAAAAGAGCTCAGATTTCCTGTTCGAGACCCAGAGTGTACCGTTAAAATATCCCTCAGCGATATTCTTATCTATTCTTGAGAAAATTTTCTTGAAGATGAACGAGAATTTTCAATGCTATTCTTTTTCCTCGCTCTCATGCCTTTCATTCGCATTTTTAAAACATCCGTCTAAGTAAAGAATCCCCCGAGGTTCGAATTCAGCCTCACGCTGTGCCTTCGAGAGGACAAGTACGCTTCAAGAATCATTAGAATGAAGATGACATCGCCTCAAAAAAATGGAATTTTGTTTATTTTTTAAATCATAAGTAAATAAATAAATAATTTATAAAATCGAAGGATACAGCTTTTTTCATTTTCACCCATTTAACCGACCCCCCCCCCCATTTGAAGGAGTATCTTTACTTGAGAGAGTGTTTCTTGAGATTTGACTCGGGCATTTATTTCCATTTTCAAACCAAAAATCACTCTTTGTTTTTCAGTTCTTTTTTTTGTCCTTTTCTCGATAGTGCTTATATCTTATTTTTTTAAGTTCGCTTGTCATCTCGAAGACGATGGGACTGGTATGCCTTAAGTGATCTTTTCGTTTGGGGAATGCTATTGTATATCGATATTCTGAGTGCGCTCCATAATTAATTGATCTCTGCACAGGGATCTGACGAAAACTGAGAGAAAAATAACCGTAAAAAGATAAGCTGCGCAAAAATTCATTGCTTACAGAAATTTTTTTCAACATCATTTTTTATGACATAATCAAATAACTCGAAGTTAAATGAAGCATTCCATGAATATGCAGAGATTTAATGTTCAGAGAGCAAAAAGAATAATATTTATAATGAGTATCCCAAATAATGCTTATGTTATAGTGAAATATTGAATAAGCCCTAGTAAGTTTCTTGTTAAAATTTTCTCCTCGATTTTTCTTTTGAATGGAATATACTCAATTTTAATATAAAATCGAAAGCCTTTATATCTAGAATTAATATTTTAGAAGGAAAAGAATAATAATTGAAGGAAGGGGCTTTTATTTTATGAAGCATGGCCTTATTAGAATAGTGTAGAATATAAGAGGGATCCAGGAAAATTTTAAAAAATAAAGGAGCTAAAAATTAAAATATATATATATATGCCCACATTTTTCAAATGGTGGAGACATTTTTAAAATTAAGTTTGGAACATGAAATTTATGATTCTGAATAATAACATGTCTCTTTATTATTTCGAACTCTACTATTTACTAACTTCTAAAAACTTAATCTATCCATTAAAAGTATAGTAAATGCTTAAAGACAAGTTATTCAATGAACATTTTAATTTATAGGTACTTCTTTGAATAATATTTCCCGCATATCGTTGCTCCAAGGTTGTCTTCTATCGTTGTGATGCATCTAGAAAAATTCAATTGAAAATATTAGACTTTAGAAATATTTTTTTCCTGATATCCAGAATTTATCTATCAATAGTTTTATACTAAAGTATCAAAATATATTTATTCCCATATAACTTTTATTAAGCGTTTTTGTTAAATCTTTTATAAAATTAGACTTTGCATAATCTATATACAATAAAGATAGTATGTGTTTGAAAATAACTATCTTATAAACAGAGAAAACTTCATGTCAGCCTGTATATACTAAAATTCTATATAGGTATAATTATCTTTGCAAAACAAGAAAAGTTTAAATAAATGATCGGTTGTATTAACCTTCGAGTTTGAATTTAACAGAGCGATGTAAAAATTCGCTGAACTTTGAAATTACTTAATTTTTTAAAATTGCATTAGTAAGTTTATTTTCTACTAATTTTTCCATCATAGTTTTTGCGGTTAATAACTATATGAAAATATTTGTTACTTTATAATTTGGAACTTTAATTAAAAGCCTCGATAAAAAAAGAAAAAGAATTGTTTTTATAATTACGCGACATATTTCAGGGAAGCGTAAATAATTTATCAATGTGCCACAAACTGATGCTTTTTAGATTTTTCAACCTTTCCTTTCTGATATACACAAAATATGAGAAAAAAATTTAAAAAATCAATACTATTTTTTAAATTTCAACTGGATAATTAATCATTCTTTAAAGGATTAAATTAAATTTAATACATTGGTTGTTTTTTTAACATTAAATTCGCCTTGCAGGTACCTCAAATATGGATATGAGAATAAACAAGCTTCTCATGATGAATAGCAATTGAATGTGGTTGTGTTTGCTACATCTCCGAAGACGGAGCCTACCTCCTCTGGGTATATTTAGTGCTTGGGTCGTTGGTGGCCATTTTGTAACTGGCTACTATACACATGCTACTATTTGCGGCGTCCTCATCATGTAATACTCCGCATTTCTAGGCTAATCAAGACGATTCTTTCTTTATCATTTATTGAAATGAAGATTAAAAATGATTCAACCTTATGAAGTGTAAACTGGGAGAGTAATATGAGCAAATTGTAAAATGCTATATGTTTTTGCGTTATCATGTTCTTGCAAATATTTTTTTCATTTAGCATGGTCAGTTAACGAATAATAAAGATTATTGGCAGTATCCTATTTTATTTTTGAAATAACACTGTGTGCTGTGTGACTGAAAACATTTACAGGTTAGAAAGTACTTTTTGCAGTTTTGTGCATTAATCATGTTTGGAGTTTTTTTCATAAATAGAATAAATGTTTTGCAATATCAATTCTTATTTTAATTTTATGTTTCTTTATTTGATTAATGTTAAATTTTTGTTATGCTAAAATGCACAAATATGGTATTTGAAATTGTTTTCTTACTCAATAACTACATTTTTACAATGTAAAAAAAAACCATACTTTATCGTTACATTTTTCAAAATTCGTGATTAATACAATATAGCATTTCAAATGAAGCCCTTCAGAAAACACGAGTTTTGCAAAAGATTTCGAAATTGCCTGCAATTTTCATTTTGGGAGGCATTTTTTTTCTTTTCCGTTCAAACATTTACTTTAAAGCGGGAGATTAAAAAGCTTATTTTGTGTACCTAACCTTTTTTTCATCCATGCCGAAAACAAAGCGCTTATTAAGGTGCGGATTTTTACGTTTCATATCATTTTATTCCCCTCATTAATTTTGATCCCAGATTTTTAGTCTAATAAAAACTGTTTACTAATCCTTTAAAATTCTATTTAATGAAGTATTTTAGTGTGCAGTTCATTGGCTAATAAAAGTCTGAAGGTTGGTAAAAAGTACTTCTTAATTTCTTCTTGCGTTTTTCTCTGTTTGCGTAGATTTTGAATAGGCAAGGAGAGAATTAAACTTATGTGGGAATCTTTTACTGTTTTCCGATGTAGAATGCAGATAATTTTGTTTAAGATATTAGGAGTGAAGTCCTTTTGATGAAATTTTAATATGCTTTATTGAAAATTCTAAATAAAAAAATTAGTTTATTCGGCAAAAGTGAGATAGTTTTTTTTATTCAAATAAAACATAATACTATTTAAAACAGTGAATTTCCATTCATCAATAATTGTCTTTTAATATGTTTAATTGCAACTTGTTTTATGCAATTGTCTTTTATTCAACTTTAGTCATTATCATGAACTTTGAATTAGAGTTGTTAAACAACATTCGTGCTATATTTGTTACATTGAGTATGTAATTTTAAAGGCAGATCATAATACAACTAATTCATATAGTGTTATATGGGCATAAAACATAACTCCGCATGTTTTCAAATATGTAACTGAATGTTATCTTATGCTGTGTCGTGACGGAGTTTCTAAATTCAAAATATCCGCCATTACCAAAAGATAAATGAATTTCAAGTTACTGAATAGTTACAATAGATACGTCTCCATAAGTAAATTTTTAAACTGGAAAACAGTTTACACATATTTCCTATTATGCTATAAATAAATTTTAAACAAAATTCAAATGATAAACACATTTGTTATTGCCTTCTATATCTGAATTCTAATTATGAATTAAATATTCAAAGACAGGGATCCTGAACATTTTGTTCTCGCTACATATTTCAGTTATACAAGCGTATATCGTGTTAATTGTTTTGTAAAAAAATATGCCCTTCCAAACGTTCGTCACTTAATAGATCTACCAGCACAGCACGTGGAAATAAGATAATTCGAGCTTATCAAATAAACGAGGAACGATAAGCGAGCAATGAATCAGTTTAAGAATTACAAATTCACTGCTTCAGAATCTCAAGATAAACATGCGGCAAGAATCTGAAGACAACTTTTATGTGCTAACAGATCAACTAAGTGCTAAGCACAACGTTATGTGCTAAGACCAACATGCAGCAAAAATCTAAGCAACTATTCTTAATGGAAAGTCGAATGGAGAAGATGTGCTTATTCCATACATTCCCATTATTCCCACTGACATGCCTTTTGATTTTAAACGACTGCAGTTCCCCATTCGACTAGCATTCTCGATGGCCATCAATAATACGCAAGATCAATCCCTTAAAGTGCGGATTGAACCTAGAAAATCCATGTTTTTCAAATGGACAGTTGTATGTTGGATGCTCAAGAGTCGGGCAGCCAAGAATTTTTTTTTGCTGAAGACGGAAAAACAAAAAAAAAATATTGTCTACCCTAAAGCCCTTGAATAATGAAGTAAAAAAAGAATAAATGTTATTCATACTTCTCTTTTATATATCATTCAATTTGAATTAATGTATTCGTTGACAAGAAAATAAGTATCATTCTTTCTATTATTCCTAATTAAACAAGATAGCTGTTTCAAATTTCAAACGATACTTCCAAAATTATTTCTTCTGCGGCAACAACAAGCCTTGTACCAGCTAGTTTTAAATAAAATATCTACACTATTATTCTCTGAACATATTCCAGTGATAGAAATATGAAATGATATAGGATATCTTGACAAACAACATTTGATATATAATGTAATAGTGAATGAATTTCGGGAACAAACTGAAAACCGAAAGTTTAATTTTCCTCTACATTTTTTGCTTTTCACTGGGAGGCTTTGCTTTGATTTCAATTTCATAATGTGAAAAATAAAGGTTTAATCAGGGAAAGCGTATGTATAACATCTTAGTTATTTGGCTTGAGTTGATTGATTTGGAGCTTATAACACCATAAAAAACTACTGTTCCCTTCTTTAGCGTTTTTATGAAGATTTGAATTTTGATATTTCTATTTGATCAACGTTTCTAAAACATTTTCATTCAGAACTCAATAACACTGAAGTCTTTATTGTAATTAATTTATGATTATAAATATCATACCAAATTTCTTAGTTGGCTTAACCAAAAGATAATAATAAATAAATATCTCATTAAAAGCAAAAACATTTCATTTGCTTCTCGGAAAGTTTTGTAATATGTATAGAGTGTCATTTCTAGACAATTTTTGGCTCAATGGCTAATTTCTAAACCATTGAGGATAGGTATATACTTCCAATGAAAATGTTTTTAAATGATGCAAAGAAGTGCTGTTTGAGTCAATAAATGTATTGATAATAAATTACAAAGTCTAAATTTTTATATATAAATACATTTTTATACATTTTCCAGTTCTTACCAGTTATATTTAATAAATTTGTCATTCTAAAATTTTTAACAAACAATTTTTCTACTCTTCTGTGATATGAGGTGTTATATAACCTTGGGTATTACTAGTTCAGATTATTTGAAATGTCACCTCGAGAAAGATTCACCAATCAACGAGCGGTATTTGGCTTAAAATAATGAAACAGAAGGTTTCATAACTCGATCAGTTTTAGTCTCAGAAGAGTGGAGAAATTGTGTTTAGCACGCAACTGCAAAGTCTTCAAACATGGACGGATAATAAAGCCTAAAGTATCTTACAGTTTAACACCTAACTACTAAAGATTCAGGTGTCATGGAGGCTTTTAATTAAACTCTGTTTCAGTTACTGATTTCAAGTTGTATTGAGATTATTAAACTGAATATTTCAGACTATACTGCATTATATCTACATTTATATGAGAAATTTCAAGTGCAGGGCACAAATTTAATTTTGGGATCCGGCGTAGCAAACTAATGGTAAATTTATTGTTTCGAAATAGGAGATTCTTGAATTCGAGCCTCAATTACACAGAAGATCAGTCGTGTATTCGGATTTGGTTAAATCCAACGAGGGTCAAATTTCGTTTTGCTGTAGTGTGGAAATTAGGAAAGAGGAAGCTAGTTCAGAGGCCTCTCCAGTCATTTAACAAAGGAGATAAATTTTATGAGACCTGAGCAAGTTTGTATTTATATAGCTTTAAAAGTGGACGTTAATTTAAACTAAACTAATTTTGAAATCCATTGCTCATCCTATAAGGTGGAAGAGGAACTGTCGTCACAGTATAGCGTAAGAAAGTGTACAGTTAGATGATACATGACATGCTCAGTTTGGCATGCGAGTTGACTCCAATACGACTTCTCACGATTTCTTTAACACGATTGTATGCATGTTACATGAAAGTCTGTGGATTGAAAATTGAAAACTTTCGATTTCCAATATATTCTTCTTGGTAAATACATAAAATTAATTGAGGATTTCTTGAAAAAGTATTTATTTTTTTATCTAATGAATGTATTCTTCGGATGGCCCATAAGAAAGGATTTAGCATTCTAAATGATATATTTACAAACATATTCTATTATTATCAGATATAAATAACTTATCAACTATATTTTCCAATTTTTAGCACAAAATTTTCATTCTGTATTGAATCAAATAAAGAAATTTTTTATTTTATTAATCAAAATAAAGTGCAAATTCACTCACCCATTAAGAGCATTTTTTTAAAAGACAATACTGTTTATTTATGTATCAATTTCCAAATACGATGGGCTCAGATACGTAATTATATCTATAATATTGCATATAGAGGAACAAATTTGAAGTATTTATAATTAATATGAGCCATTTCATATCATCAAACTGATAAATTTACTTTATCTTCAAATATATTTAGAAAAAATAATACGTTGACGAAAATAATGTGAACTCATGAAAACACCATATTGTGTATTGAATGATTTATTCGACAAATCGAATTTATTGCACGAAGTCCAGCTCTTATCTTGATTAAATGCTCAAACAATATTCTTTCTCACAGTCCAATAAATCCTTAAATGCCATACACTTAAATAAAGAAATTACTTTCCGACTGAATAAGCAATACGATTCATCACGTCTAACAAATCAACAGGTATATTCGATAGCTCATTGAGTTGAATCTGCTTTCTAGGTGAAATGTTTTTTTCTCCTTGTTAGATTTGAAATGTTGATTTGTTAGTCAATAACTATGCGACTTGTATACTTGACCAATGACAGATTTTCACTTTTAATGATCCGATGAATATTGTCGTCATCGGATAATAGATAACATTTTCAGTGAAGTGATATTCTTGATAGCTTATTAGAGTGAAAAGAATGCTTCCTTGCGTTCTTAACAAAGGGATTTTTCTCAATAGAAAACAAAATGTGATTTTTTTTACTGACATAGATGAAAAATGGGAGCTTTAAAACGTTCTTTAATGAGAAATTAATGGATATCACAGATATATTCATTGCGGCAAAATAAAATTCAATGTGGAGTTCCAAATATTGAAAAATCAGAATTGAATGCTTGTTACATCATTTTAATTTAATTTTTTTTGTTATTACGGTGCTCGTTATTTGTGTTGCTTCATGTTTCTATGCAACTTTGATGAAATTATGTATATTCCGATTAATCTCGTATAAACGTTTATGGTCCAAATTTTAACACATTAATTTCCGTAAGTATGGGAATCAGTCTAACATACAATTGCATTTAAAAACCCTTATATTAAAACATTGTATTGTTTTGAGTACTTCTAATATTTATTTAAATATTTCTTAATTGTATTTTTAAAAAAATGAAAAATGAATTCTTCCCGAAAATGAGTAATTTAAGCAAAAAACAAACAAACAAAAAGTTTTGCATCGTATATTCTGACTAACTACTTACTGGTTCTGTAATTAATGCACATTTCATTTGTTTAAGGCATAGCTTAGCAATCGTGCGTGGAAATATTTTATATAGCTATAATTTATATTGTTCTGATAATAGTTATAAAATTTTCATTTTGTGCTCTCAAGTATATTCATTTTTTCCACCAATTTTGTAGGTGCATTTTGACATTTATCATTTTGTAAATATAAGAGAATTCTTATGTAAATTACTAAACAGGAGCGGAAACTTTCGATTCTTGCATCGTATGTTTAAATGTGTAAAACTGGATAAATAATCATCACATCATATGAATTCGTACAACTAGGGGAAAAATTGTGACAAGTAAATTCAGCTTTTTAATAGTTTTTAAGGTATTCGACTAAGTTGTAAAAGAGATACTTCCTAAATAATTCGAATTTTTCTCATGATATAAAAATAAAATCCTATCTTTTAGATTCAAAAAGAGTCTTTATTTTTAGTCGATATAAAACAGAACTGTGGATATAGAAGTTTAAATAATATATAGCAGATATAAATGAGACCAGAAATAGTGATGTTTTCAAACGGAAATATATGATTTATTTTATTTTTATTTTCACCAAAAAATTATCTCAAATTATCTGAAATGTTTATATAGCCATCTAAGAATATTTTAAATGTTGAAACATTTAATAATCCCAGTTTGCTTATTTCAGGCTATTCTGTTTGAAAAGCTTGAAAGCAGCATTCTATATTGTTGTAATGAGATGGAATATTGTGCAAGTACAACTTATAAATGCATTTTCTGAAGAATGAATATTTCACAATGATTGGTTCACGAAAATCATGATATCTTTAAAGCAGTCTAATAAAATGTCTTGAAATTTGGCATGCATGTGGGAGAGTATCAGGCCGTACATTTTAAAATAACTTCATTTGGCCATATTTACAAACACTGTCAGTTCAAAAAGAGAAATTTTAACAAAAAATCGTTAATAACAGTTTCAAATGTTCACAAAATTACTATATTGTGGATCAATATGTTCTAGATAATTTGAAAATATATATTAAAAATATATATGTGAAATCAAAATAAAATATTTCCAATATTTTTTCACTATCTTAAATGCGAGAATTTTGTTAAAATTTTATTAACTAATAATTATTTTTCAAAAACTAATGCTAATATATAGATTTTCTTTCTTTTTAAGGCTATTTCAGTTATGGTGAAGCTGACAGTTCCAAGAAAGTAACAAGAAATACGTGCAGCTACAAATCAGAGACATGTTTGAACGGGCATAAAATCATCCGATAATGCTTACCCTGATCTTTTGATTTCCAGTTACAAGGAGCGCATATTCTTTGTTTTATAAGAATCTCTTGTATTTATATTCTTTAATAAACATGGCTCTATAAGTAATAGAATCACAGTATTTTAAGCATTACTCTGTGTACCACAACGAAAAAAAAATACGTTAGCAGTTCTCATGCAGTTCTATAAATACTCCTGTTTAATGCTTAAGATAAATTTGACCTTTTATAGTTCTTAATTTTTTATATGGAAATGTAAATATATAATCTTTATCTCTTATTTACATATGCACATTGAAGGTGACTCTTTAAAACATGCAATATTCACATTTACAAATTAGAGAAATGCTTTAAAACTTGCACAAATTCGTTCGATAATTCTCATACAGCAATTTGTAATTCACATAAAGCTCGATAACGATAAACATTCTCGAATATTCATAAAATAAATTTAACACTTTAATGCTTTTTTTTTCAAAACTGAATACATAACTCTTTCTTTTGTTAATATATGCACAGTAAAGCTGACATTTTATATATATATAAAAAAAAGAAACGAGCAATATATGCAATGGCAAATTAGGCACGTTTTAACTTGCATAAATTTATTCAATAATAGTTTGTCCAGTGTAACATGAGGGCGCAGTGGTCTGGTTATAAGGTTTCCCGTTCGAGATCCGATTCCCTCTAAGAACTGTCGTCTAAACTTGTCTAGTGCACGTTGGGGCCAAATGTCTTCCTGCTGGTGTTGTGCGGAAGTTAAGAAAATGGGGTGTCCTCATTTCAGAATTACGTAGCCTGTCCCAAAATAGCCATAGAGTTGCTTTATAACGGGACGTTAATATTATTAAACTGAACTGAACTGAATCGAACCAATGTAACATGATTTCTTATTCCTAGAAACGTATCTCCAAAAAAGTAAGAGAATCCATTACATTAATTTATTTCGGTAAATATGTCAACTACAGGTGATTTATTCACAATAATTTTGCTATTATATTAGCTCAGAAAAACATCACCTTTTTTATATGAGTTTTGATAAATTTTAGAGCCATGAATTTCAAATTCATATCCCATATTGATAGTACAAAAGTATTCAGGTGTTCAAAGAATCCGATTCAAACCATATTTTCAAAGTTTTTATCCAAACTGAATAAGCTACTTTCACTTTAAATGACGTAAGTCATTTTAAATGGCCTTTGCAGAGCACGCAGCCAAAAGATTCGAGAAAAACCGCATTGCTATTGTATAAGAAGAAAAGTATTCTTTTCCAATATCAAACAGGATGGAGAAAAATGTTTGAAGAATTTTTTTAGATGATTTACTTGTTTGTTGAAACAGTAAATAAAAACTTTACTTTCCAAACACGTCGAAAAACTAAAGAGAACAGAAAAAAGATTAAAAGAACGAAGACGCTTTTTTTGTGATTGCTGTTCCGAAAAATACGTAATTTTTTACACATTTCTTTCCCCAAGCTTCCCGTTCATTTTTAGTGAATAGAAACTGTCAACCATTTCTTTCTGCTTATATCTGTATCCAGGGTGACCAATAGTCTACCAATAAAAAAATATAGAGAATGGAGATCAAAATAAGTTATTTTTGGATCTTTTCTAGCGGCCTGCTTCCCTTTCCTTAGTGTATCCTCACTCAGATAATTAGAACGATAACAGGTTCTCTTTTTCAGTGATTAGATGTGAAAAAAAATCCGATGTGGTATCAATTGAAGGTGGCTTAGATCTGCGCAGAGTTGACAGAAAGGAAGTCTTTGAAAGTATTTTGACTGAATTGATATTAGTCTTTATATGGCAGGAGCAGACCATATAATGTTTATTACTCAAGAGTTTCTATCTGAAAATGTGACTCTTAGTGCTGATAATCTGCTGATGAAAGCTTTCAGAGCATTTTCGGTTGCTTTTGGATTCTAGATGTGTTATTGATATAAATGGTATTAAATTGGAGAATATCGAGTGCATGTTTAGTTGATCATTTGTTACAAATCAAACAATTTTTTCCCAGAATGATTTAACTAGAACTGTTGAACGTTTTTGAAAAAATTATTTAAAATAAATTATTTCTGCATTTTTTTTTATCCGTGCAACTCTTTCCATGGTGTATCCACTCAGGTAGTTGTAACACCATGTATCCACTCAGGTAATTTGATAGCAAGTTTTTTTCCCCAATTGTTAAATGCCAAAAAATTCCGATGTAGAATTGATTGACAATGTATTAGATCTCCGCAGAGTTAACAGAATAGAAGGCTTTGAAAGTATTTTGACTAAATTGATATTGGTCTTTGTAAAACAAGAGCAGCAAAATGTTTCTATCAAGAAATGTGGTTATTAGCGATGATATACTTCTAACGAAAGCGTTTGTAGACCATCTGCTTTTATTTTTGAACTTCGGATACGCTGTGTATCTGAAAAAGTTAAATTTAAGTTCATTGATTGTTGATAATGTATTACACAAGTAACAATTTTTTCTAGAAAAGTTCAATGAGAATCTATGGTCTATGTCAGTTTTTACACCAAATTTAAATTTTGGCTATAATGATTATTAAATCATTGCCAGTACATAGATGAATTTGTTTAAAAAGAATGAATAAAAATAAAAACGTTCTCTAAAAACACGCTTTTTATTAGGATGATAAATTGCAGAATAACTGTAATAATAATAATGTTTGTAGAAACGCATACTATTTCTACATTTTCTCAAGTGACATGCATCATGTATGATGAAAAGAATCTTCCTTCCTTCTACAGGGTAGACCTTTAGATCCAAAGTTACGGATTTTAGTACAAGTTACTTCTTGGAAGTAGGTGTTCACTAAGAATTGATAAAATTTTTAATAAAAAATTAATCAAAATTTTTATATTTTTAATCAAAAGCGCTGAAGATTATTTTTACACAAATTTACAATTCACCGATTAAGACAAATGAAGCTTTTTAGCACTTGCTAAATTGATTTCTGTATGATTGTTCCTTTAAAGTTAATAATTTTTAAAAAATATTTTAACATTTTTTGATAATGCATTTTATTGTTTTAATTACTGTATATATATATATAGCCATGCGCGTTGCATGGATATTATATACATTTTTTGATGTGGACGTTAATGCATCTATGTAAGTAAAAGTAATTTTTAAAAAGAAAATAAAGGCAGTTGAATCAAGTCTAAAACATATTCATGTTACCTTGCTTTGGACAAAAGGTTGAATTCTTACTTTAATTTTTTACTTTTATATATTTAAGTCTTACCACTCATTGATATAAATTTTGGTGAATTTTGAGAACAATCATCTCTGATATTCCTTATCAGGTGCCTTCACTACTATGGAATCCATATTTAATTAAATTATTCAGTTGAACGATGATTCAAAATCTGAAATATTTAAAATAATGCATTCTCGGCAAGAATGCATATAAATATAGAATTCCAAAACTCTAGTGCAAAGGAAGCGACTATAAATTCGGTTATAAAATTCGATCTTTAATATAAACGGGAAATAAAAAGCAGTTAAATAAAAGTATACAAAAAGATTTATTCGAAGTTTTTAACTGTAACTCGTCAAAATCCATTTAAGTCGATTCATAAGAGTCTTACCTTATAAAGTACCAAAAGTAATTCTAAGTTAGCAAGTGCAAAGAAATTGGATAAACAAAAGATAAAATGTATCTTATGAACTAAAAGGAATTTTATTTAGTAACTGCTTAATTACTGTGAAATCAGTAAAAACAAATTTTATTTTCAAGGTTATTGAATACTTACTTAATTTCATACGGCTCTCTAAAATTGCGAATTATAACAACTTGCAGTTCAAATATATTACAGTTATAGGAACTATCTAATGTCATTTTCTTTTTGATTCACGTTATTCTTTTGCAGTTTTTCTCCCAGTTTTTTCTTTCTTTTCCTCTACTTTCCAAAATGCCGGAAAATTCCGAACGTATTAAAGCTTCTATGCTTTTAATGAATACCGTCATTTCTTTTTTGAAGACCATCTGCTGCATCTTATTCCAAATTTTAATATCGTATTTGTTTTTTAATCTCTTAGATGAATCGATCACATATACTGCCATTAAGAATAAAGTATTTTTTTACTTAATTAATCTTTGATACTTATCTTTTGTGTTTGCACGAGAATGTTGCAAAAGTATAAAATGAACGTGATTGAATTATCTTTAAAACCTGAATTCCTGATAGGGGAATATTCAAATCTTTGATTTCTGCATTTCATATCAAAATTTTTCCGAGATATACTGCATTTCTATTGTGTACATTTAGAGCAGAATGTATAAACTTCCGCAAAGGATAAATTGAACAATACAGTCAATGTGTAATGACTATGCTACTCTTTTTTAATATCAACTCTTTTGTAGAGTTCATATCGTGTTTACATTTGTAACTTTGAAGCTGTTTAATATGTTGCTCTACAATATTTCTTTTCAATAACTATAGAAAGTGAGTACAAAAGAAATGTTAATTTTTAATACCATTTTAAGGCTACAAAAATGAAGTTCGTTTTTTAAGTCAGAGTCTTAATTTCAAGTTTTAGCATTCTTAAATAATTAGAAATAACTTAAATTTAATTAAATTTCAAGTTTCGCCTGGTTGAAGTAGATAATTTTTCAGGCATAAACATAACTTTTTATCAAGAGCGAAAATCATGAACTATTATCAGCAACTATAGACTGAAACTTAAAAAGAGAATGCAAACTTGTAGATTTCACAAAAACAAACAAACAAAATATTGACAAATTGAAAATGCCTTTTACTGAAAGAACTTTTCGTTCAACAACATATTCCAAAATGTTTGAAATTTGAAACATTTATCACAAATAGAAAAGTATCAGAAGCATAAATTTAATAGTTTCTAGATGCTCAATTTTCTTCCAATTTAATTCCAGGAAACGGAACGATGTTGAGCTTATTTATCACTTTCCTTCGCAGTAATAATTTTTTTTTCTTTTTGGATAAAGCAGAAATAATACATTCAAATGATTAGTAAATTAGGAAACTTCTAAGCAAACAAATATCTCTTTATAACAAGATCAGACTGAAAAGTTTTTAATTTTACTTTATTTCATCTATAAAGGCAACTTCCTGTGGAAAATATTGATTTTTCTTGTGGATTTTGTTTTGATATTTATTGATAAATTTGTTTTGATATTGATAGAGGAATTTGTTTTGATAATGATAGATAATTCTGGATCACATTTTTCATTGCGCAAAAAAAAGTATAATTTCAATTGAAAAGAAAAAAAATTCGGTTAAAAAGATGATGATAAAAATTATATAAGTGAAGTCATGTGAAAATGATTGTTATTTATTGTTAAATGAAATCAACAAAAATATATAATAAACTCGTGAATCTAAGGATTAATTTTCTGATTAACCCCTTAAAGTTCAGAAGAATGTTTGAAAAGAATAAAAATTTCTCTTCGGTTGCATTTTATATAAAAATTGAACTATCTGAATATTCTTAACAAAGAAAAAAGTTGTAGACATTTTTAGAACATTTTATTCAATATTTTGTAAGAGATAATACATTACTTGAGTATTCTTATAAAAATAAGAAACTATGTTAGATAGTTTCATGAAGTACTTTTCTATTCTCTGGCAAATAATTCGAATTCTTAAGATGGAAATTGTCCAATTTTTTTTGAACGGCTATGTTTAATCATCTCTGGATTAATTTCCGTCTACACTCTACATAGTTTTATTACATATTAGTGTTTATATTACATTTTATAAAGTTTTTCATGAAGCTGAAATAACAGTAATCGATTTATAAAAGCTGTGTATAGATTACTGTAAAATATAATTTAGGATCATATTATCAAATTTAATTTTTTAGAGTTGATAGTAGAAAAAATTGCAACATATCTTAATCGCAAATGCATTAAGATTAGTTTGAATTTTTTTAATACTGTAAATTTTACCCAGAAATGTAAGTTCATTCAGAAACAATTATTGTATCACCTTGAGATAAAATGATAAGTGATCATCAAATCAGATTTCAGTCTAAATTAAAATGTTATATGTGTTTTCTGAATAGCTTTTTTTAAAATTATAGTTATATTTCAAGTGAAGAAAAACATTCTGGTACTTTATCACGCGTATAAAAAGTTCGTTGTTTAAAACAAAATGAAGATTTAAATCTTTTCCTAATATTAACAGAATTTAAAAATAATTTCCGTTCTGTTATTTAACAACGGTATTTTACGACTCATCCTATTTTCTTTTATATCAAAATGGTTCATTGCCGAATCGGATTTTACTTTATATCCGTAGGATTTATATTACGATTTAAAAACGAAGGATTCTTATGGTTTCTAACTAAGAATCCTGATTTTATATTAACATAACTTCAAAAATGTTCTTGTGATAATCGCGTGTTTACATTGATTTGCCTTTTTAATTAATCCTTCAAAATAAAAAAAATAGTTATCTAATTCTGATATGCCTAAACATGACGCAATGATATAAAGAAATACTATTTTGGTGCCCATCTCGAAAATATTCTTTCTCGAGATAGATGAAATGGAATTTGCAAGAGATTTTGGTCTGCGGCACATTCTTTGAAACCTAGGGGATATCTCTTAAAGTGAAATCGGATATTCACATTTATCCTGCTCGAGTAGAATTTTGATCTGAAGATGCAAGTTGAAATGTCTGATGGCTACCCGTCAATTTCTTATATTTTCTTCCATATCCTTCTGGAAATGCGTAGTTTTCTATCATATTTTGAGAATTAATACATACAGAAAAGAAATTCGCAGAATTTGAATCAAAGAATGTTTTCCCTTAAAATTAAAATAAAAAGTGCTGTATGATATATAGTGAACAAAATATTGTTATTTAAAAAAAATGCAGAAAGTTTTAGTGGTTCCTTGAAAATGAAATAGATATAAAGCTAAGTAGCTGTCATTTACAACCTGAAAGTCTATTACAAAATTTCTGTGTTTCTTACTTTTCTTTTCTTTACAAATAAATCAATAGTAATTTCAATCATTTATGTTAAATAAAGTATTTGAAACTTTTTGTACTCATTCACTTAATTTTTTTAGAATGAGCAGATAGATTCAATTGATCCGCGCTTTTAAAAATTAATTCTTTTCTTTATCATTTCAATTCAAAGATAAGAGACTTTATCTTTAGAATCACGCACGCCCATGATTTTCCCAACTCTTATCCAAATCTAATTACTGTAATTTTAACTTCTGACATCGAACTGCTACATCCCGTGAAAATCAGGAACCTCAACGAAAGCTGTTTCTTGTTTTGAATTCCTGTTTCGAATGGATAAAATCTTTTCGCGGTTTCCAAATTTTCACTTTCTGTTTTGAAATTTCGCCAGCGAAGATGTGTGCTGTGTTTTCGTATAATGATCATGGTTCGGATCTATTTAAAATACTACTTTAAAGGTTTCAATCAACCCTTCTTTATTTAGAGAAATATACTTCGATATTAAAATAAACATATTTGTGATAACCATTGCTTCCTTCTTTAAATGACAACTGCATAATGGATCATTCGTATTTTTTTCATTCTTATTTTTAATCAATCTAATACTTCAAAAATGATGCGTTGAGTTTTAATGATTTTCATGGGATTACTTTAATGATCCATTTTAATTTGCCTTTCGACAATATAAAGTTTTAACATTTATAAAAGTTTTCTCAAAACTTTTGTATTTTTTTGAACATTTGTGGATACATCAATGTGATAGTATCTACAAATTTTAAGATAGTTGTCATTCAATAAGGAATATTTCTCTGTACATGAAATAAAGGAAAAGAAAGCTTTACAAGATTGCAACACTATGTTAAAGCATAATTTCTATTACTATAATTGCTATTTTGTACTATCTAGCTAAAGTATTTTTTTTTTGAACAGAAATTTAAAATCTGTATTTTATGAAATCTTCGAGAAATAATAAGAAACTTAAACTAACTCATAAAGGTTTAATTAACCGTATGTTATTACTGCGTATCATTTCTTCATAACACACAACAAAAGTTGTCAAATTAATTTAACAGAGAATATGCCTATCGAAGCTCTCTTTTATTCTCGAAAGCCGGTGGTAGTCTTAAGTTTAGAAACGTGTTTGAGAGTTGCAGCCTAAGAGTTGTTTTACACACATTCAAAATAAACGGTTAGCATCGACATTTATCTTATTTAATGCTAGGTATTTGAATTTTAGATAAACCGAATTAAAATCTTATAATTGTTCAATTTAATTTTAATCAAAAGTAACTGATCTTTAGGAAAGAGTCGGCAGTTAATTCTCTACTTTATCTCTTCTTCCAGGTGGCCCTGGAGTGTAGATATAAAAGTGCTTTTCAATAAACATTTATTTTTCTCAAACAATAATGGTTTATCTTTTTTTTGGGATGATTGGTTTACAATTTTAATAAATAATCTTCTCGAGGAGTAGAGTTTTGTGTTTGACTTCGTACTGTAATGAAGAATTTGGATATCATTTTGCACTTTTTTCCTTTGACCGACTGGGTGCGAAATTCACAATAACACCACAATTTTGGTGCCAAAATAATATTTCAAATTTTCTTTATATAGTTTGTTATGTTTTAGAGTTATTAGAGTCAAACACAAACACACATTTTTTGGACCGACATACCGTCTTATGAAGAGGGATTTGGTTCAAAATTTAATACAGATAGGAAATTAAGGTTATAAAATTGTTTAAGAATTTAAATCATCCATTGGGATTTGAGATTATTGCGTTCGTGCATACGTAGATAGAAAAAAAAACAGTCTTGTTAACAAATTTTGTACAAAATTTAATGCCTATTTACAGTTTCAATGTAAAGAACATTTACCAAATTTCATTTATCCAGCTCCATCCAATGTTGAGCATAATGGTAGTCTAGTGGCAACATATTGTTTTCGGAGTCGAAGGGCTCCAGATTCGGAACTCAGAACCAAACAAGTTCCGTATTGTATTCGAACTCGGACGTCGTGGGCCAGAAGTTTTCCCATTGGTGTTCCGCAGGCGTTTAGCGATGAGAAGGCATTGACAGCTCAGTCGTCGTCCTTGCCATCTGATTGGAGTTCAATGTTACGACGACGGTTCTAAAATAAATTTCTTATTGCTTCCAAACAAAGCTTTAATGCAGTTAAATTACTTTTGGAATTACATGCGCACAAGCATACAGATAGACTTGCAAGATTATTTTTCAAAACCCAAGGAGACTTAAGACATCGGTACTATCAAAATCTCGATAATGAACTCTTTGACGATTCTTTTATTTTCTCCTTGCATACATTAAAACAATGACAAGACTGGTATATGAAATAATCTAGAAATATTTTCATTATGCGAATGCTGAATCGAAATGAATAAAAATTACAGCAAAAATTATTTTTTCTAAATATATAGAAATGAAGAAATTCTTTTATTTTGTACTTTATTTTTAAAGTTGGGAGATTCTCCTTCGTATTTCTTGATAATATTTTATAGGAACTACTGTCTTTCTATATCATAAAATATACTATATATAAGATATTATATCGGTTATATATAAATGAAAATTTTTCGGAGTTCATCTAAGAAAAGTAATTTCTGAACGATATTACCCCGAATATCTCCTTGAGTCACGAGACATACTTCATGAATCCTCTAAAGTCAACCGGATATATTGACAAAGTGAAAAACTATGTTTTTCGCTTATCTGTTTCAGCTAGATACGTCTTCAGCCATATTTTGACAGAACATTCAATAATTCATTAAAAAATATTTTTCGCTGAAGTACAATGTTTTTCGAGTTTGAAGGCGAGCTATTTTTAAAATGAATCTCACTTCTCTAAATGTTTGAATTCTATGAAACGGATGGATAAAAACGTTTTCCTTAAGAATTTTTTGTTTACTCTTTGCTTTTTGTTAAAGAAGGAGAAGATGAGAAACTTCTGATTATATCAAATGTAAACCAATGCTTTTACAATTGAAAAGATAAAAATAAAAATAAATAAAATTAAATATCACTTATTGTAATATCACTTATTGTATTTATTCTAGCTTAATAAATAGATTTATTATTAGTTAGTCACATTTGGTGACAAGCTGGTTGGCCGAGATTTTTGGTTTTGTTTAATTTCAGTTATGTCATACATGACATGTGTCATGTTTCACATGTCAATAATTTCATCAAATTATTAGACATTAAAACCTTGTTATTTTCAATGTCTTATAACGTTCCATTCACGGCATACATAAACCATTCTAATGAAAGCCAATCTCATGGTATCATAACATTATTAAAACGTAAATGTCTAATCTAATTTTTGCTATATCGTAACGTCTATTTTTTATTCGTCTTGTAAATTACGCAGATATAAAAATCCTTCTTCAATAATATTCAACTGTGGAAGAGAATGACATAATTAATTATTTGGTAAGAAATAAAATGATTTGAATGTCAGGGAAACAGTATAATTTATTGTTGGAGATTAAGAAAAAAAATAAAATAAATAAACCTGTCAGATTGTAGGAAAAAATTAGATGACTATTAAATTGGTAAACATTGCCAAAAACTTTTGAAAATTTTGAAATATTGTATTCAGCATAATTGATTGTAACTTTTAACTCACACACGCACACATATTTATTATTAGAAGATATAGGGGAAAGTAAGAAGGAGCTACTCTAAAGGGTATCTAGAACGACCAGAAGCATCAGTTTTTAATGAAATTTAAACGGAATTTTTCTGTTTATTTGTCAAAATTCTGCATTTAAGGGAATATACGAAATTTTGTCTTTAATGCACTTCAAAGGTTAAAAATGTGATTAAAAACCTGAAAGAAATATGAAACTTATAAATAAAGTAATGAAGTGTATTTTTTCATAATTATTTATTCATTTAAAATTAAATCTTTTATTGTCTCCATGCACTGTCGGTGACCACTTTAACATTCTTCATAACAATGCCAGAACTCGGATATTGACTCAATCGTTGCCAATCTTCCGCTGGTTTGCAACGGCCTCTTAATGTTTTTTGTTACCATAAAATGATGACCTTTTAGATGAATTTTAATTTTGGGAATCGAAGAAAGAGGTCACTTGGGCTCATATCGAGATATAAAAGGACTGATGAGCCAAACAGACATTTCCAAAGCTCATGGATTTAAAATGTAGTATGACAAAACTCATTATCTTGATGCAGCCTCCATATGACCTTGATTCTTGATCTTATTTGCATGATAAGCCCGCCAATCACGACCCTAAATTACTAAGTCCGTCTCAATACCGTCCTAGTGTTTCTTCGAAACAGGATGTAAATATGTAACTAAACTAATTCATAATATTTAAAATAAAAATAATATATTAAGAACTAAACAGCAGAAAGTATTTATAATATATATATTTTTTATTTTTTGCATATGCTAAGTTGTTTTAAGTTTAAAAGTTTGTTTTTAAGAACATTTATTACATAAATAAATCAATTTACTACAAAAATTATTTTAGGTCATGTAAAATTATTCAGGAGCTCAAAAACAAAAGATTACGAAAAAATGCAACTTGAAAAATATGACGCTAATTTCTTCCCTCAACATTTCTTAACGAAAATAATAACGAATGTCATGTTCATTTTAAATGCTGCATTGAAAGGATTTGACTTAGAAAAGAACTTCGACTTCAAAAAAGGAATGAACATGGAAAAAATTTCGAATTTATCTCTGATGTAATTAATGGAATTAATCCATGTGACGTTACTGTCACATGATATATCTAACTGCGCATGACATCTAAAATTAATTGCACATTGTCTTTATATCTGCCGTTACAAACTATTCTGTGGCTCTTTATTTTGCTTATTGACTGATTTGAATTATAATATTAAACGAATAATGAAGAAAAATGTAATGTAAAAAAATGTTTTTAACTATTGAGAAAAAAATGATAATTTCATTCATATTTTTTTATTATTCCATATTTGAAAATTTTGGAAGAAATCTTAAATTCCAGCAATAAATTGCTTTACATCTTACAATATTTTACGGCAATGAAAGTTTGCCTTTTTTTATTTGAATTGGTAAGTATTTTAATGTTAGAAATATTCAGCAACATTTTATGGATATATAGTACTATAATCTTTTACAGTAAGTTGATTAATTCATGAAATAACATTGATAATCTCCACTATATACATATTGAATAAAATAATGTGGGAAAATTCATTATAAGTTTGTCAAGAAACTGTCTATTGATGAATACATTATTTTTATGCAAGTTTATGTTAATACAGAGAACCAGAAATTTCTTTAAAAAAAAAAAGAGTTTTAGATATTTCATCTTTTCTACAATGAATCACAGAAAAAAACATTTATTTGGAGAAAGATCTTTTCTTTCTTATCCCTTAATATTTGAATTGTACTTTTTATTTCAAAAGGATTCGGCTTTTGGGTAGCAGCCACGACTCGTTTGTTGATTGATTTTGCAAGAAAAAAAATGACATGTTGAGATGTCATATTTTTGCTTCCTGACAGTTGAGGACGGGATACGGAGAAGACTGATTGTTATGGAATAATCGTCTGTTTATAGCCAACGTACTGAAAAAGAAATGATTAGGAAGTATAAAGTAAAGAACGGAAAAGGCTGTAAAAAGAGGAATATGAAGTACTTCTATCTGAAGTTTAAGATAGACTTTTCCTTAGGTCTCTAAGTTTGGTGGCAAACTTTCAGGTTCATGAAGCTTCAAGTCATACTTGCAAGCATCACCCACATCCACCACTTGCAAGCATCATTCATCAACAAACTAAACAAAATATTTTTTAATACTGGAATATTTCTGGTTTAAGTGTAGAACTTATTTTGTTCTTCAAACTCTCATTTGGTATGAAAATCCATATCCCTAATTTATGTAATTTATGCATTATATCTTCTAGAAAAGTAGCAGAGAAATAAAGTAATTGATAAAAATATTTGAGATCAAGAATATTTAATCCAGAAAAGCTAGAATGCATTCCGAAGAACGGGCATAAGTCAAAAGTATACTGTATGGTAGCTATTCACTACAATATTCAAAACGTCTAATAGATACCTTATATTTTTCAAAGAAAAAATACTCCGATGTAAATTGCACTTCCGCTCTGAAATAAGTTGGTGGACCATCGTGCTTAAGGGGTGTTTGATTAAACATTCTATTTTTGGTCAAGAGAAATTTATGATAGAAAAATATAGCACGTATTTTCAGTGATGTTGTATGACAGAATAAATAGGCCTGAATTAGAATTATAGATGATGTCCAGGTATACTAAAATTACGTTAACGTCTCATTTAATGATGATTTATCACGTATTCATTGCAAGTGTAATAGGTTCTGTTAAATCAAAAGACATTTTAAACCTGGAATGGTTTAATAATTTTTAAATCTTTCTAAATCTTATAAACCTTTCACAAGAATCGCTCATTGAATTTCTGATGATGACGAAATTTGAAACTGGAGACTTGGGACTTATTTATATTACTCAATGACTAAAATCATGTTTAAGCGGTGCTATTCTAATACTGTTTTCTAAGCTAACAACTGATAGCAGGAACAATAAAATATTTTCCGACCAGAATTTCCTTTTTACAAACATCATCGGTAGATTATATGTAATTTTATTTTCTTACAAATTAAGCAGTGTATGCGGAATACGTTCCTTCAAGTACTCAAATTGGAACAGTTGTATTCATCTTTTCAATTTTACCATTGATAGATGAAATTAACCTATCAAATAAGAGAAACTCTTCATAAAAGAGAAGCTCAACCTGATTTTTATATTGTATGCGATTTGAGATGGGCTCATAGAGATCATACACAGCGTTTAAGGAACATTAAGTCATTATTTTAGTAGATCAAATTTAAGTACCAAATTGGGCACTTCAGACGTTTTTATCAAACCAAGTTATCGTGAGGCTCCCAAAAGTGTACGTGCATTTTTAAAGTGTGTAGAAAACTATATATTGATGCAGTAATGAATCATATTTTTTAATAAAATATATAAAAAGGATATTTGGGATTATCAGTGGAACATTTGGATATTAAACAACCAACTTTTAAAACAAATCAGAATAACGATCTTAAGTGTACTGTTCTCAACATTCACCTCTGGTTTCTCTATAATTGTCCGAAATATCTGAAAACATCACCTCAATCACCGAATTTAAATACAATAAAAAATGTTTTGAAAGAAATGGACGTTCGAGTACGAAGAAACGACATTGGCACAAATAAAATAATGAAAGAAGAATGGAGAAACACTGATGCAAAAGAAAAAAAAAAAAAAAAAAAAAAAAAAAAACGCTGTCTGTATGTACAGAAGTTAAAAGCTATTGTGGATGTTACAGGATGCTCTGCTAACTAACCGAAGTAGCAGAACTGTTGTTAATATGTATAGGTATTCTTGTCATTGTTCCAAGACTTTTACGAGATATCTTATATGTTTCCTTTTAATTATCAATTTTTCAAAACTTCATAACATTTTTAATGAAGTTTTGTTAGTAAGCAATTATAGTTATTAATAATTTTTTTTTAAATTTTGAAATATTAATTTGTAGTAACAGAAAGAATAATATTTCATTAAAATTCGTAAGTGTACAAACACTTTTGGAAGCAGAGTACGTCTTACTTTAATACCAAGATCCCCATGCTTCAGCACATCTTTTTGAATAAAAAGAACTTTTCAAGGTAACAGAGCATTGTTATCTTGAAAACAAGTCAATTTATTTTTGTTTTATTCAGTGGTTTGTTTATTTGCACAGACACATATCTATACTTTTAAACAAAAATATCTTAACGTAATAAATTCACCTATCCTCTATTTATAAAGCCATTTAGTCTATATTCTTATGAAGCACAATCTTTTAAGCTGTATTTGCATATATTTCGTATATATTATTACTATTATTATTAATATTTACTATATGTTTGCAATTTTCTAGTTTAATCATTGCATTATTTTTAAGATTGTAATATTTGAAATTTTTGAAATAAATATCATTATTAATTTCTTATAATAAGGGTTGAACATAGTGTCATGAATAGAAAGTCGACTGTAAAAAAAATATTGTCGTTTGAAATAATTTCCAAAGAATTTATCTATACTTATAATAAAGCTCAATGTGTGTGTGTGTGTGTTGGCGCTCTACAGGCCAGACCATTCAACCTACAGCTATCAAATTTGGCACGTGTATACCTTGGAAGCCGGGAATGTGCACCTGGGGGTTATTTTTTCGAATTTTTAAATAAAATTTTATTTATTTAAAAATTAAGCGAAATTTTGACGTGTTTCTGCTATAATTTCCAAATTACCGCACAAAAAAGATTTTTACATGAAGTTAAAGATCAAAAATTTATCTTTTAAATGATACTAATGTTTTAATCTTAAAATTAAATTTCTATTTTTAATGAATTTTTAAATAAATATCTTAACTATGTTTTTCAATAATTTTTTTCGTAAAAAATAAAAATTAAGATTAAGCACGTTTCGCATTCATGGGAAAAAATTAGCTTTTTTCAAAGTGTTGCCATCACATTGATCAAAGCCCCAATTAAAAATAAATTAAATCTTTTTGGAAATGAAATCTGCAAAAATATAATTTTCGGCACGTGTTTGTAGGAAATGAAACAAATATGAAATATTATTTTTTCTAAAAAATAAATTCAAGAAAAATTATTTTATTAATTTTTGCACTCTCTATACAGGGTGTTTATTTAGTCCCGGACCCATTTTGATCATAAAATAATGAAGATATAAACAAACTTATGGCATTTATTGATGGAATAACTCATATATTTTCCTTTTCAGGTTTGAATATTTTTACTTTTGTAAATATCGTCTACGCGTGTGGTTAATTTCAGATAATTTCATTTTCCAGTCTAAATATCTGTACTGTTCTAAATATCGTCTGCTTATTAATTGCATTTTTATCTCTTTTGTTTTTGGCAACTATTGAAATGCTATGTTTACCTTTGATGTGTTTGTTCTATGTAGTACTTTTGTATGTGATGTTTTATTCGAGAGGATATTAAGGAGAATACATACACCACAAGAGAAAGCACAGATTTTATGGTGGTCATAAAGTTAATTTCCAATCAACTAAATCACTGACTTTTAAGAGTTAATTTCCAGTCACTTAAACTGACTGATTTATGAAAATTTGAATATCACTATTGAATAAAAAAAGGATAATTTTAGATTTTTCATCGATCGCTTCAAAGAAAATACGCCAATCACCGCGCAGGTTTCTCAAGATTAATTGGCCTAAGATTATGAAAATGTTGAGTTTTTCTAAATTTTTAACATTTAAAACTTCATAAATAAGTCTTAGTTGATCGTGGAAAATAGAAACATTCATTCATTTATTTAAAATTTGGTGCGTCCAGAATATTTCTCAGAATATGATACCTTACTGCATTAAATTTAGATTTCATAATTTTTGAAATATATTTATAGGTAGGAACAAAATATTATTATTGATTTCATTTCAATCCTTTTGAAAGCAAAACTAAAAACTGAATTTTATACTGAATCTCAGAAATTTTTGTTGAATTATTGTTTGAGATATTACATAAATTATGAAAAATATTTTGTAGTTAACATAAGACTTAAATACCGAGCGATTTTGTTTGCAATACTCACATTCAATTATAATAATAATTAATAAATAACAATAAAGATGATAAATAAAATAAAACGCTTGGTTTTATTAGAAAATATCTTAATATTAATTGCAATTTCATCATTTACATTTTAAATTAAAGTTGAAGTTTTGCTGGAAATGACAACAAATTAGCAAAATATATATAGTAAATTGAACGAAACGATCTAAATAATATAAGTTTGGTATGACTATCAAAATTTGAAGATTAAAAATGTTTTGTTTGAGAATCCTTTAAGAGACCAGTTATTTAAAATATTTAATTGAAAATTGTAGCGAGCGGTAATACTGGCGAACCGGCTGGTCGCCAAAGGCGGCTAGTTTAAAATAAAATCAAGATTATTTCTTTCAGTATTCAAAACCAGATTTTTTTATTACATATACATTAATAATTTAAGAACTTCAATTGATTTTTTCGATGCAAGTTTTCTTACTTTCTTTTTATCATTCTGTTATAGGATAAACAAAATAAATACTCTTTCTAACATCATAATTTGAAAGTAATATCTTATATTTTTAAAATAAAATTCATGTTTCACTAAAATACTTTATTTTCAAAGGAAAAAAATTTTATCAATTGATCATTGATAAAAATATCATTCTATCAATTCATCAATAAAAACTGTTCATTGAAAATAATTCAAATTAATTTTTATTAAATCTTGCACTCATGAACTTACTTTTACTTACTTTTCTGCATAATCAATTAAAATTAGAAATTTATACGAATATTTTGAAGAAAAATGCAAACGTTTTTATAGCAGTTATAGCCACAGCGTATTAAATATGCCAAGGAACTAATAAGTATAATATTTCACAGCCTAGTGTCAGGGGATAGTAAAATAGACCAATGATTTAATTTCAAATAGTTCGTAACTAATCAAATGTCTTTGTTACCAGTTAATGAGAAGAACATCCTAATGATGTTTTACTGATAAAGTTTTTGTTCACACCGTTTAGTTCCATCTGATCAAGTGAAAGAGCTCTTGCAACTCTTTTTAAGATTTCGCAGGAATAGAATCAAAATATAGCAAGAATTAGTCATCTGAGATAGAAATTGCTCCGAGATTATATGAATTCTTCTAACATATTTCAGTTAAGGCTAAATTGCTTCCCTCTTGGTTTTGTATTTGGAAAGACAAAATTCAGCACAAAAGATTATTGCTAGATACTCCTTGCAATTACAGCCACGATATCAAACAAGAAGATACTGCATTTTTTATCTTCTTCTCGCAATTTAATGTCGCATTAATACACACAAGGTTTAGGGTAGAATGAGCTGCTAACTACTCATGGATAATACTGAACTATCTGCATATAAATAGATTTGAAATAATGTCTTAAATTTGAATTTCAATATTTTAGCAGCAATGTTTCAAAATAATCAATACAGTTTTGTAATATTATTAAGTTTTCAGTGCTAAAAATTATTTTTCAAAAGGCGTTTGAGGTATTATTTATGATGACATAAATCCTATTCTTAATTGGTCATGCTCGGGGATAACATAAAAAATCAGAACATGTATTTACAACTTTTGACTTGTAATTTTTTGGCTTGTAATTGCAAGTTGCTAACAAACAGGAAACGCACATAAGTTTTATGTTAAGACGAAACGTTAGCTCAACTTATTCATGAACAATCATCAATTATCTTTATAGTATAAATAGTATTAAAATTGGTCTCGAAATATTATTTTAAATTCGAACTCAAGCATTTTAGCAGAAACGTTTCAAAACAATCAATAACTTTTTTAACATTTTATGTTTTTAAAGCTATTACGAATTTTAAAAAGCTATTTGGGACATTATATGAGATAATATACAGGGTGTTTATTTAGTCCCAGGCTCATTTTGATGTATAATAACTCATAAAATAATGAAGATATAAACAAACTTATGGCATTTATTGATGGAATAACTCATACATTTTCCTTTTCAGGTTTGAATATTTTTACTTTTGTAAATATCGTCTGCGCGTGTGGTTAATTTCAGATAATTTCATTTTCCAGTCTAAATATCTGTACTTTTTTAAATATCGTCTGCGTATTAATTGCATTTTTCTCCCTTTTGTTTTTGGCAACTATTGCAATGTTATATTTACTTTTGATGTGTTTGTTCTATGTAGTACTTTTGTATGTGATGTTTTATTCGAGCAGATATTAAGAATGCATACACCACAAGACAAAGCACAGCATCTTTTCATGTTTCTGGCATTGTTAATTGCCATAATGTGCGCATATGGGGATCTGAAAACCCCCATGAATACCGTGAGACACAAAGGGATTCCCCAAAGGTAAATGTGTGGTGCGGACTAATGCACGACCGAGTCATTGGGCCCTTCTTTTTTATAGAAAAGACGGTCTCATCAGTCGTATAAGACATGTTGAAAAACTTCGTATTTCCACAACTAGAAGAGCTTCAGCCACATGTCTTTTTGCAACAAGATGGTGCGCCACCTCATTGGGGTACCATCGTTCGTACTTCTTTGAATGACCATTTTCCAGGAAGATGGATTGGGCGAGGAGGTCCAATTCCTTGGCCACCCAGATCACCTGACATAACACCGCTGGGCTTTTTCCTTTGGGGGTTTGTAAAAGACAACGTTTTCAGGAGGAGAGTGTCGAACATTGATGATCTAAAAGTCAGAATTACAACCGCAATAGGCTCTGTGGATGCCGACAAGCTTGCCGCTACCTGGCGTGAAATTGACTATCGACTTGATATTCTCCGTGCGACGAAGGGGGCACACGTGGAAGTTCATTGACAAGGGTCATGAAACTTTTTGAGTCTATTTAACCCTTTATGTTATTAATTTTAATCTATATTTATTATTTTATGAGTTATTAAACATCAAAATGGGTCCGGGACTAAATAAACAGCCTGCACATTGTATTCTGATTTGGCCTTGATATAGAATAACATAAAAATCAACTTTATTTGAAAAAAATGCTCCAGAATTAGTGCTAGAGTGGACTTATTAAGAATATTTTGCTTTATTTCGCCAAACAATTAAGCCTACAAAATTTCATGATGAAGGTCAAAATTTTAGATGGAGAAATAATGATCACATTTAAAGTATTAATTTCAGCAGAATCTTTATATAAAATGTTAACCATTAATAACATATACCATAGATACTTTAAAAAATCATTTTTAAAACTTTTTAATAACTTTACTATTTTAATATTAATTTTCGTCAACACAAGGAGAAATTTAATTGTGTTGTTTTTAAAATGTACTTCATTATTATTCTAAAAATAGATTTTTAATTTTGATTATTCCTTATTCATTGGTATTTCATTTATAAATTATTGCAAACGCCATGGAAATATCCTGCAACAAATTTCTTTTTTGAAATTCAACACTAGGTGTTTCAACTAAAATGGAGTCATAGATATGGAACCCAAACTCATTTCTATGAAATGTAATCAATTTCTAAAACAATAAAATGATCTCTTTTAATTGAAATTACACAAGCGCATAACGTTTCAAAACAACAGTTTATTTGGAAGGGAGTAAAAAATGGAATACAAAATTCTTTCCTTACTGTTTTGAAACAAATTTAATAAAATAAAATTGTACTAAACCCATCATAAAAATAACTTAAAACGAACATTTGATATGTTCTTTATTTAAGAAAGTGGACTGCAGAACTTTATTGATCATTTTTATTTTTAATTATCAAATGTCTTATGGCTTTACAGGCAGATGGTAATATCAAATACCAAATAATTATTTTTAATAAAATGCGATTTTTTACATGAAATTGAAGATCCATTCGTCCACGGATTTTTATACTCACATACCTACGAGATAAAAAAAAATGCTTTTCGTAAATAAGTCTTTGAATTCTTAATTTTTTAAATAAATTTTTGATTACTTAATTTTTTACTTCGTATTGTATTACATATCATCATTTAAAAATCTATGAAAGATTAAACAGTAAATAATTCTTTACAAGCTTTTAATTCCTTCTTGAAGTTATCTGATTTAAGCATGTTTTCCTCTATGAGCGGATGCTAATCTTATTTTGCATTTTCTATTTATTAAAAACAGCGAATAATAAATAATATCTGAATAAAAAATCAAAATCGGATTGAAGCGAATGAAAAAAAGCCAAATAAAAAATTGTTCTTCGGGGCTGACTACAGACTAAAAAAATGTTATAACAAATATTTTCTCAAACAGAAGCACTCGAAACCAAAAATAACCTTGGAGGCTTATCAAATAAAGGCATTTGAATGATAAAAAAGAACCATTTCCGATGGATCCGTGCTTATTATCTAGCGAAACCCTGAGGAAACTATCCTCCGTTTTCCTTCTAAAATGGATTCGATTTAATCACGTAGCCCTTGTCCGCAATCATCTAGGAGCAGAGACTCCGCCTTCGATCCATGTCTTCATTCGCACTTTACAAGGAGCGACAAAAACGGATTTTATATACAGATGACAACGGATCGATTTCGCATTTTTTACACTGCACAAGTTTAGAGTAAATAATTCGAGGTTCCAGTAGAAGCTATAGTGATAATCTTACGCTACCAGAAAGTCTTATCATGTTGCATTTTAAAGAAATTTCTTTTTTTATTTAATTTCTAAATGAATGATTAATTTATTCATTCAATAATAAGCTTCGTTTTCTGTTTTGATTTTGTGATATTGCAAGTTAAAATCCCAAAACCAAATTCTTCCATTCAAGAAGTTATCAATTTGCAGGTAAAAATTGTTTTTACATACTAATGACAACGAATCGAATTTGAATTTTCTTTACTCTTGATAAGCTTAGAATAAATAATAAGAGTTTCAAGTTGATATTGTAGTAATAATCCAGTGCTTCTAGAAATCTCTAGAATGCTAAACTTTAATGGATTTTTTTTAAAAAATATCTCTGTACCAACTATTAAGCTATTTATTTAATTATATTTCCTGTTTCGATTTTGTGATACTTCAAGTAAAAATAATAAAACTCTTCTAAGCTTCTATTTCTAGAGTTTATATATATTATATTATATGTAAATCGATTCTAATTAAAGAATTACACAATATAAAATCTAGTTATTGAAAAAGAAACATGCTTTATATATAAATAGAAAAAGAACTCAATTCAAAAATATGATGCGTGTATGCAAATCGATTTAACTAAGAAATTACACTAAATGAAATATAGTAATGAAAATGAAATGTGCTTTATATATAAATAGAAAAAGCATGCTCTTCAAAAATATGACATGAAAAATTAGAAAGAAATATTATGTGATGTATGTAAATTACAAAAACAGAAAACAAAACCGCTTCATTTACAAATTTTAATAAAAAAATTATTATTTATTACACATGAAATGTAAAAATGCAAGTGATGATAGAGCACAGAAGGGTTTGTCCAAAATTTGATCTAGATCTACATCTTTGTTCTTAAGACCACAAGCCACAATTCATGTTCACATTGACAGTTTTCAAGAGGGAGTCGATTCACTTTTATGCAAGATTAATATTCTTTGGATAATTCTTCGCATTATATTGAAATGTATTACCAATTACAATTGATTCGCTTAGTTCGCTGTTACAGGTAAAGAAAGCTTTAAGGCAGGGCGTTCACCATATCCCCACTAAATAAGTATACAAGCAATATGTTAGGAGATTTGGATTATCGCAGAAATTCAAAATCCGCTTACTTTAAGGGTTTGAATTTATCTTTTCATTAAATCTAAATTTTACTATTATAATCCATTGACTAGTAGAAAGAGACGTTGAAATCACGCACAAAGAATGCCATGACCAGGATCATGCTTCATAATTTATGGGTTGAAATAGATTAATACTTGGATATTGACCGTATGACTAAGGATAATCTAGAAAAGTATCGCGAACGCTGATATAACTTTAAGCTTCATTCTAGTACAATATATTCAAATATTTTTCTTCCTATCATTATTTAGAAGTTTTAGCTTTAGATAATCAAGACAACCATTTTGAGTTATTTCCTATATAAAGTTATATGTAAATGAGTTGATAATGAAAAACATACTCTTAATGATGAAAATTATTGGATTTAAGCATCAGCATTTATTGAACTAATTATTTTCCTTTAAAATCCATTTCGTGCGTTTTTAGAAATTGAAATTGATAAACTAAAATACAAATGGTCATAAAATAACTTTCTTTGTCCTTTCCTGTTTGAAGGCATCAATAAATAAAATAAATAAATGGAATAAATTAAAATTTCACATAGAGATTCTTAAATGCGTGGGCAGGTGTGTTTCGAAAAATGTCTAAAATGTAATCACAACAAAAAATAGCAACAAAAGGAACGGAGCGAAAACACTGAAGTCAATAATTAGGAATTTAATTTTCAGCGTGTGGATCTTACCTTTGTGTTCAAAACATTGCATCGTCAACTTTTATTCTTTCAAAAATAATCCCCCCCCCCACAACTTCCACAATCTTTATAAGAAATTTGGTTTTATTCTATTCATTAGAATTTTTTGTTAATACTTCTAAACAAGGAAACTGATTTTATGGCCTCTCTGTATTATCTAATCATTTTTCAGGGTTAGAGTAAATAAAGATGGAAAGTCCATTTGTACCAAAACAGTGACTCATCAGATTTGAAAGATATCGAGACATTTTAGTTTGACAGCACATGTACAGTCACTGCTCTTCGATATTATGTATAGCCATCTCTAGTGAGACATGACGTTTACCTTGAGACGTAATGGATATGTCTCAAACGAAAAGCATGTCTCGCTTCTAAGAAAAATGATGCCCATGAACTCAGCCAAGATATTTTGGGGCGTTTCTCAGACATAGTTTTCTAAAAATTCAATGGAGTTCTTTGTTTTTATACAAGCTACTCCCTCATGACTTCGTTGGTTTAATAAATATTATGCGATGTATCTAGATATCGACTTGTTTTTCTTTTACATGAAGTCGGATAGAACATGGTATATATTAAATGGTTTAAGACGATGACATCAAAAAATTATTGAGACAAAGTACTATTTCGCTTTGAGCATGTATTTTGATGAATAAAAATTATTGCCTTTAACTACTGAATTATATAACCATAGTCTAAAAAATGCAGATGAAAAATATTTCTCAAAAATTGTCTGAAAAAATGGAAGCATAGTTTGCTTTTATTTGTATTTTTACTTTATCTTAAAAGTTTTTCTCTCTTGAAGCGTTTATCTCTTTAATAAAAAAAATAAAGCTATTAGTAAGCTAAAAAGTAGAAAATATTTTCCTTCCAAAACAAAACCTTGGAGATCAAAACAAAAATCGTAAGAAAATGAGGCATTGTTTGAAAATAAAATTTAATTTAATTTTTATTTTCTATTTTTATTTTTAATGATAGGATAATTTCATTTTCAAAAAGCGTTCTTATTTTTTCTTTATTATATTCACTGTGAATTAGTGTCCTTATTTTATTGCTTTCGACGCCTAAAATTTTTGCCATTTTTGTTGCGATATCTAGATATTTTATAAAATATTATATTCGTCTTTTAGTAAGCAATAAAAGCGAGTTTTTAATGTTTATATCGAGTTTTTAATGTTTTTAATGATTTTTTGCTAAAAATCATAAAAACTCCGAGTGATTTCATGCCCTTTGAAATATTGTGGCTCCTCACTTTCCCCTATCATAAAGATTCTTATTTTCTCCTTACCAGTGATGTTCACACAAACGACAACCGAGATTCGGTCTTTACCATATTTTTCTTCGAAACATTTACAGCCTATGAAGTTAAGAATTTTATTGAGTAAACACTAGTTTTATTCATGCTAAACTTATAGTCGATTTCATATTCTTCGAAAATAATTTTCAGAAATGATTTTTTGCCATCGAGGATATCAGTCGCTCGATATGCAAATACTTCCACTCAATATTACCATTTCTTGAACGGCATACGTAGAGATTGCAATACCAGTATACCGGTATACCGAATACCGGTATTTTGAGCCATTTGTACAATTTTGTAATACCGGTATTAACAAGTTTAAATACCTATTTTTCGGTATTTACTAGAAATTTTTTAAATTGTCTTGTAATTGTTTAAATTGTTCAGGGATCGCCAACATAGCAAAACAGTATACGTTTTTGTTTTATGTCTCCCTAACAAACGAAATTAATTAGATCGTGAATACAAAATTGCATCGTACAATCAAGAAAAGTGATAAAATACTGTATGACAATGGATTTTAAAACCCTCCAACTTTTGCACATGCGTTACTATGGGTTTACTTTGACAAAATAGGAGTTAGTGGAAAGATGAAAGGACATGTTTAGGAGGAGATTCTAAAACATGTTGGAACAGTTTACTCCTAATGATGGAACGATTTTTAAAACTGAGAAATCCAATCCAAAAAGCAATAATCGACTTAAACCAGCAAATTAATTTTTCAGATAGTGAATTCGATTAAATATCCAGAACAGGTTGTTATAACTTAATATAAACTTACTATTAAAACTGGCTGTTGAGGCATTTGCCGGAGAGATTCTAATTTTTTAACAGCTAATGCAACAATAAATTTCATGTTGCAGTCACTGAAAGAACAGCACACATCATTATTTGAAGAATTATATCGCACAGAAGAAAGGCATACCGTAATAGAAAATATCTTACGGTATTTACATAATTATAATGATTTATAAATGAAAATGAAAAAGAAAAGAGACTAACCAATTCCAAGTTTATAGTAAATTTTCTTAAAATTTGTTTTTTACCCATAAACCTACCCCCATTCAGAAGAATTAGGCACAGTTATCGGAGATTATGATGGCACTAATGTGAAAGGAATTGTCTCTTGAACAAAAATTAAAATTAGCGATAAAAAATTCAACAAACCAAAATACAATACAGAAATCAGCTATATCCAAAACCATCCGACGAGTAATTGATTTATTTGAAGATGAGGTATTTAGAGGTAAATATTTGGAAAAAGTATATCGCAAATTGCTAACAGTACCACCAACTAGCGTAGATGCCGAAAGAGCGTTTTCGACAGCTGATAATTTTTGCAGAAAATTACATTCCAGGCTTAATGACAGTACAATTGATGCATTATGTTTTTAAGATCACATTTCAAAAATTTGTAATAGTACTACAGACTGAATAGTGATGTTAACTCTTTTTTTTTTAATCTAAACATTATTATTACCAGGCTCTCCGCTGAACACTCAATACACTTTCAATGGGTCCCCTCACATGTTGGTTTAAATGGCAATAAGATAGCGGATAATTTAGCTAAGACTGCCTCAGATGACATATTTCATGGTGATGCAACACTAACTTATTCTGAAATCTCCTCTATCAAAAAGATGGAGTCGAGTGCACTTTGGAGAGTCCTACCTACTCACCCTTGATACTTTGGTAAGAGTCCCGATTGGTGTCACAGTCTGAATATCGCTGCAAAACAGTAAACGTCTCCGTCTCGTTTTTTGAGTGGACACACCAAATCCATCACCTTCCAACACGGGCGGAGAATCTTTGCTGAATATCCTTGATGCAAGGCAGATCAAGCCTTCCCCAATCATATTCTTAAATGTTTAAATTTTACGATTTTTAAGGGATCCGCTGTTGTTTTTGGACTTTTTAAAGATCTTTGGTTTCATGGAGGTGGTATAGCGCTGGGATCAGAAACAACAATAACACTTTTTTGTGATTGAAATAAAGAAGATGTTCCTTTACTTTTTTGTGATTCTTTATATAATGTTATAACTTATAAGTTACAAATTATTTTAGTGATATTTACATTCTCTAATAAAACTGGTAAATAAAACAAAGAAACACCCATGTTTTCTCTCTTTTCCTAAAATTTCTAATACCGATATTAAAACCGTTATCCCGGTATTAAGTTCTAAAAAGTACCTAATACCGGTATTCAACTTTTGGTCCGATATTGCAATCCCTAGGCATACCGTTTGCTGAACTTGTCAAACCATCCAGATCTTCCTTGGAAGTACAAATTTTTCAAATTTGTAGCATATTTTGTCTATTTATTTTAATGAGCGGTCTAGTCGAAGGCCTTTTCTTGTTTTGTATCGTTTTCACCCATTCCAATAAGTCTACCCAAATTTTGAGGATTTAAATCATTCTCGATTTCCACCAACATCTCAAAGATTTTGATATCTGAATCTTAATTTTTCATATTTTGGATGTCGTATTCAAAGAACTTTTACACCTTTTTTTGCCATGTCTTTATTTTTCATCTGACTTTCAATATCATTTATTACGATTATCATCTCTTTATTCCAACTTTTTTATTTGGGCCATACGCAATTATGCAATCTAAAACAATTAAACAATCTAAAACTTTGGTACTAGCAATCTAAAACTAAATTGAATTCGGAAGAAAATATCTCGTTAGAAGTTAGAAAGAAAATTTGTAGAAGGGTAGAAAAAATACGACTCTCCTGCAAATTTTTTAATTTTTTCGTAAACGACTTTAGGTCTTCCACGAAGCAAAAATAGGTAAAAAAGTATTTTTTTTCATTATATTTATTCTGGTGAATGGACTCCAAGAGTGCGCTTTGTTTGCAATAAGATAAATCAAATATAAATGTTTGATATGAAAAGTTTGTCAAATATTAGAAATCTTATTTAATACGCATAATCGTTTTACTACTGAAAATTTTAGACTCCTTAGATTTTCGTTATACTGTGATTCGACTATAATTAATTGAACCCAGGATTATTCAAAATGATCTTTGTGTTCACAAATTGCTATAAATCCCTTGTAAGCAATTATAGAAAAAAAAAACCCAGCTGCAATACAGAAGAAAGCTTAAAGTTTTGTTGTATGGTATTACTTATGCCTTCATGGTAACATTTCAGCGATCTTCCAATTCGCATCATTTATTAAAAAGCATGTTCGCAACTATCGAAGATCGCATATTCTTTGCGTGAATCTTTAACTTCTACTTTTATCGTTACTTCTACTTTATTACTATATACTTTATGTATCTATTGAATGCCCACACAACATTTAGTATCAATAGAAAGATTCCTTTAAATATGTAATAAATTTAAATTGTTTAATTATGTGTGTGGACATCTAAATCTTCCCTCATTAGTTCTTGTGTTTTCATTGATAAGATGTGCTGAAAACTGTATTAACCAAAGTTATTTGAGAAAAAGAAGTAGAGAGGTAGATTGATAAAGAGCAAATGCATTTATGACGTCATCGTGGTATCAGCGCTAACTACTTCCAGTGTTATGAAATGGAAAAAAAATATTCAAATTTAATAATTCTTTCAGCAGCAGATAAATTTTTCTTAGATCTGTTCATTTTGTGGAAACATTAAGCTAGTTCTAAGCGATACGAAGAAGAAAATCGAAATGTGGAATATTTAATAAAACTCCAGCTTCTTTAAGATGTAGCATCAATGAAAAAAAATAAAGAAAGAAACTAAAAAACTAAAGAACTATTTACCAAAACTAAACAAATAATTACGTCTAAGGTCCCTAACTTTAAATATAATGTTGAAAAATTATTCCAGTTAAAGCAATAGATGATTTTTGTTTTTACTTTCGAGTTTAAAATGTTTATTCATTTAAGTTGTAGCGATTCACTTAACTTCTTCTAAATTAAAATATCATTTAGATTTAGATATCAAATATTTAGATTATCATTAGATTTTATATAACTGTGTTTATGTCATTAATCGCAGGGAATTATAAACACATGCATATATGCATGGCATATGTGTGTGTCACATTTTCACATACACAATAGTGACGAATAGAAATAACAACAAATTCTTTGAGAAATGCAACATAAAATATATTTACGTATTTCATGTTTTAAACAGAATAAAATATAGTAAAATTTTATTAAATTACTTTGATTAGAATACTTCTGCTTTGATGGCAATAATTTAAATGAAGTTTCCGAGTTTCGTTCTTATATATTAAAAGAAATAATACTCCAACATTTTTCAGAAGATAATATTCCACTTTATATTAGAGTGCTTCTTTGCAACTTCATGATTCTTCATTGTATTTAACTGCGAATTCATTGTTGGAAAATTCCTTATTTAGATTTATTTTTGCATCATAATCAAGCAATTCAGATTTCTAATCATGACACTAATCGTTTCCATTAAAATACTGAAAAAAATTTCGAGCATTTGCATTGTTAAAAAGACTTTTTCCTTTTGTGTAAAAAAAAAAAAAAAAAAAAAAAAAAAATCCAGCTTTGTAACACAACCAGCAATTTAACCGTAAAGCAGAATGCCTCAAACTATATTTCTGAAAAATGGGTACTGAATGTTAGAAAGTATTATTTCACGATAAAAAAAATGAATCACATGTAGCATTATGATAAAAATAAATTCAGTATTGCCAGATTATGCATAAATACGCTCAAAAGGTTATTTTCATTCGTTGAAAAATCTTATTATTCACCAAAAAAGGCCCCCAATATTTTGAAAAGGCTTAAGATTGTAAACTGAGTGAGAATAATTGGGAATAATTTCCCTGAATATAAAAGCCCCTTACGCTGAAATTGTAAGCAATAAAAAACTGTGTAATGGTTTAAGATGACGTGGATATTACAATCTATTTGAAGGGAGTAATTTTATCAATTATTATGGCTAAAAAATGTATTCCTTTACCTATTGTGCATCATATTTGGATCCTCTCTGATCTTCACTCATTCTGTGCAACAATGAATGAATAATTCATTTCAGTATCACGGAATTAAGAAATAATCTGTTACTTCGATGTCATGCATGCAATTCATGATATGAATATGTCCATACGTGCACACAGGACAATTAGTATATAGGAAAACAAGTCTTTAATCTTCCTCCTATATGATAATATTTTTTCTTCCTGTCATCTTTATAAGTTATAGCCATTTGTAATCAGTCACCAATCTGAAAATGATGCCCAATATATATATATATATATATATATATATATATATATATATATATAT
>JAPMOR010124183.1:0-58176 GCA_026543865.1 Argiope aurantia | reverse complement strand
AAAAAAACCCCTATAAAATAAAAATCAATCAATCAATTTTATTGACTGCTATGATGAATTCCCTTTACAAAACTCCTAAGTGTCAGCAATCGTCCGTTAAGATTCGACTCTTAAAGAGCTGTTGCCGTTGTTCAGAAGACAGCACTATCCATGTTTTACCAGAAAGAATTACATTTGAAACTCTTTTCTTCTTATTTTTTTTTGTCTCCAGGAAGTCGAACCCCAAATGACATCTCAAAAGGGGAGTGGGGGATGAAAAACAAATTTCAGAGAAGAGAAAACCTGAGAGATCAAATCGGGAGATGAAGGAGCTTCGATTCGTTCGGGAAGTGCTTTCCTTTCGGATCATTCCATGAGTTTAAATTTAACTTTATATTATGCAGCGACGCATCTGTTATGCTTTAAACAAGACTTACTGGTATATACTACTTTCCTGTTCAATTAAATGGAGTATTTCCAATATGGTACTGAGTAATACAAACTTTTGATATTTTATTTCATGGTTTTTTTTTTTTTTTTTTTTTTTTTACTTTCTAGTATAAGAAGTATACAAAGAGAAAGTATTGCGTTCAACAAAAATTTCGAATTCGAGATTTTGACGAATTTTTTTCTTGAGATTGAAAAACACATTTTTGCTATTATGTCTGTCGTCTGTTTGTAAACTCGATAACTCAAAAGCATTTTGAGCTAAATGAATGACTTTTAGTATATTGTCTTTAGACTGTATTTGTAGATGACTATCAAATTTCGAACTAAATCCACTTAGAGGTAGTCTGTCTGCCTGAAGTGAACTTGATGAGTACAAAACCTAAAGCACTAGATTGAAACCATTTGATGTACATGTTTAGTATTTAAAATGTAGATCCTTATAAAATGTTGAATCGAATCTGCCAAAGGGTTGACCATCTGTCGTTCTGTATTTTCTCATGCACGTAAACACAATAATTCAAAAACGCAATTATATAAATAAAGGGAATTTGATATGTGATCTTGTCACTACAATTGTATTTCTATGTCAAATTTTAGATGGAATCGATAGGAAAAAAGGCATTTAAAATATACGGTCGATTTTCGAGAACTTGT
Organism: Argiope aurantia; assembly: GCA_026543865.1. NCBI lineage: Eukaryota > Metazoa > Arthropoda > Arachnida > Araneae > Araneidae > Argiope > Argiope aurantia. Next base: position 57,093 of record JAPMOR010124183.1, on the reverse strand, counting down.
GTATCGACCACATGTCAGGGATTAATCGCCAAAGATCCTACGTAGATTCAGTAAAAATCTTAGATTCACGCCAAAGGTCCATATTTCGAAATTCCTATTCACTGATGCCATGCAAGGTATTGACGGCTGTACTCGATTTTTGTGTGGGGGAGAGGGATTATTACGGTGTATTCGAAAAAAGTTAAAGGGAGATCATTCTCGTTAGTTTCCTTGTTTTTTTCAATGATTCCGTGATATAACTTTGCTCCAACGCGTGCAAATGATAGCAAATAAAAGGAAAATATCTCACTCTTTTTGAATGAATACATTATAAAGAATTAATATATGAGGATGCTCTTTATGCCAACATAAAATTCAGAGGAGTTCTGAAACTTTAAGCAAGTTTCATGCTACTAAAAAAAATGGTGATCTTTATGTAATCAATAAAATGACAATTACTAATTTATTCTCAGAATGAGATGCACGATATTTCCATATAGAATTTATTATTTATAGAAAAAATGACTCTTTGTAAATATGGCACTTTGGGGTACTACCATTTTTCGTATCTTCCCAATATCAAAGCCCAAATTTCAATACCTTTGCGTTCATTCCAGGCAACTACAGTTACATTATTAGTGATGGTTTAAAATGACCCGCCCCTTAATGTTACAAATTTTAAAATTCTTAGAAATTCATTCTTTTATAAAATTCAGCGGAGTCTTGGATCTCTAAGCCGACTTCATGATGCTTAACATATCAAACATGTCATATTTAAATAACTGACAAAGTTTTTATTTATCCACTACGTTATTTAGTCACTGATATTTATTACTCGAAAAGCAAAATGCCTATGTAACCACAAGACAGCTACGTTATTATAATTTTTAAAAATCTTACTTGAATGTCCCAGTTTCGATACCCGACGATACTTCAGACTATTTAAATTATATTAAAAGTGTTTCTTGAAAAAATACGTACTTGTATCGTCATGATCTACGATTCTACTCTCACTTAAACACTTTCAAATAAAAACACTAACTCTTTATAGCTTTTAGCTTTTATTATAACTTTATATTAAAATTACATCATGTTTTTCTTAAGTACGTTTAGGCACCAGAAATTCTTAAATCTCGTCCTTGACCAATTGTAATCCATTTTATTAAGAATATGAGTAAATCCGTATTGGGTGTAGTGTGGCTAGCATTCCGGCTTTGGAGCAATAAAAACCAAATTCAATCGTAAAGAACCATATAATAATTTTCATAAAAGAAAATGAATTACTTCTCTTTGCACAGCAGTTCGTTAGTTTACGATAAAAATTCTAAATTATCCAAATTTAGAAGTTTACATAATGCTAAACAATATTACGAAATAGAAAATTTCGAAATTTTTATTTGTGGCCCCTCTTATTTTAAGTATTGAAAAATTGGATGACTTAACACATTTCGATATTAATAACTGAAATAATTTAATAAACTAAATATTAACCATAAATAAAAAATAAATAAAATATTTAAAAAAGGCATGATCAGGGAAATAAGCAATTAAAGCTTCTAACAGAATAAAAATATACATAGAGTTCTTTTCATTGTATTCACATGAAACCTTATTCTGTAATATTTAGAAGTATTTTTATTCATTAACTTATTTTTATTCATTCCTGTTGCGTAATCTGATTTTAAGGGGCCATTCATATTGAAAAATATCATTTTTCAGACAGATAGTCCAAGCTACTTAAGAAATGAGTTTGTTTAGTTTTGTAACATTGAAGTCCAAGGATGGCCTCTGGCATTCTTCAGCTATAATTTAAAATATTTAGTTATTATACAGCTTTTTACCAGTAGAGAAAAACACTGGTTTCGTTGTAAGTAAATGATTGACTTAACTAAGAAATAGACGTAAAAGTTTTTGTATTTATCTTCTAAAATGAACTAGATTGAGAATTATAGAATTATTTAAATTGAGCTGTGCAATATAGAACTATTTTACTTCGATATTAGTACCATAAATGATAATAAAGAATTGCAATTAAATTTTATCTTCTGAAAGGGCATAATTAGCAAAAGAACAAATTAAAGTTTCAAATAGAATAACGTTTTATTCAAAATTAGGCATTTAATTTTGTGTAAATCGCTCGTATAAGAAAGAGAGATAATTTTTTTATTCTTGCATTTCCCATTTTAATAATAATTTTTTTTGTAATTAACCTCTATTTTTCATAACACGCTTTTAACGTAAACTGGGTTTATTTAAAGTCAGTATAAAAATGGCACAAAGAAATGATACAATATTTGAAGAAATGGAAACCTTAGCAGTTTTCGAAAAGAAAACTTTTAGTATACTGTAATCACTACAAGTAGTTATTTTTTTATTAAACTTTTCGCACAACAAGTTGGAAGAAACTATGAATAAATCTATTCACAAAACGTATGAGCTTTACTTTTATTTTCCTTTTTAAAAAATGTGCTGTCAAATTTTATCCGCCTTATTCTGAACAGCTTAAACGAAAGGAAAGAAAGCGTGTTGGACAAATACGCCTCGAAGGGCTTAATAATTTTTTAGCTGTCTTCTTTTATATATTAGAACTCCACCTTTTCAAGTCTCGTGTACGAACAATTTTTTTGCTCTCACTTTTCATCAGGTTTCATTGATTTTGAACTCTTTAGACTTCAACGTCCTTTGAGTGTCAGATATTCCCTCAGATATATTCAAACATAATACAGGGTACCATAAAATTGCGTAATCCTTTTGAGCTTTTAAATAAATAATTAATGATATGCATCAACGTTTAATAATTCCCATTAAATAATGCATTAACCACATTGTAACGGGGGACGTATCTGGATGGAGCTAAGATGAATAAATAGTTTCCTCACTAAACAGACTTCATGTCGATGGATGCTTTTGAGGATATCTCAAACTTAATGTTTATAACTCAAAACCAACTTCAATAAAAGAATTGAGAGCAATAATCGAAAGAAAATTTATCAAAAAGAATTAATTCTTTTAAAGAGGTGGAGAATTTATTGTTCGACGTCATTGGATAATGGATAGCATTTGTACACATCGTTTGTATTACTCTATAAAGAATAATTAGCATACAACTAAGGATTTTAACTACCATTGTAGCGTGAGAACCTATCTTAAAAGAATCATTCCGGATATCACCCAGTAGGTGTACAGAGTAGGAATTCTAATGCGTTGCATAATCAAAAACTGTGCTGTATTACATGAAAATTACAAAGCCCAAGCACGAAGCGTACGCGAAGAATAGCACTTACAGAAACTCACAATTCAAGAAAACTGCTGATTCAAAAACGAAAAAAGCGCTCAGATTTCACAATTAAGGCTCCTTCCTCGAACGCAATTATAAACAGATAATCAGTGCCTTGTTTTAGAGCACTGCCTTTTATAGTTTCCAATAGAGTAAGAATTTCGTAGGACTTCCAGATCTCACCTTCTAATAGCGATAACATCAAAATTCCTACATTTTCCAAAACCTTCATTTTTGTCTAGTTTCCATATGGTCACTAAGTTCTTTATCAATGCTAAGGTCATTAAATGAACACCCATTCAGAAATCATTAACAATCGTTGTAAATCTCTCTTTTCCCTCGATGACATTAACTTTGCAAGAAAGCAATATAACAGAATTGAAATACAATTCTTATAAGCAGATAAATAGAGAGATTGCGCTTTTTCTCTCATCAATCTCAATCCGATTGACTCTTTTTACTAAGATAAATTTAAATTCAACGTCTCTAGATAAGATTAATCACTGAAAGAGTATTCACCAAATACCATCTGATAGGCTTAGTGACACTAGTAATTCTATCAGTAGTATTAGGAGTGATTTCAGGACAATTATTGAAAACATGATGAATATTTCCGATGATTAACAAGATTCTGCATTTATTTTAAATGTGTGATTTTATTTGAGACACTAAACTTAAAAACTTATTATTAATTTTTCATGTAATAATTATTTAAGATGTTGATTGATTTTGGAACTCTCTGTACAAAAATATGGTGGACCAGATTGAAAACAAATGAACATAGAAGATATATTCACTGTCAGCTATATTAAATAACCTTTCTTAGAAAGGAATAAATGGAAATGTGCTCTCATTGGATGATCAATTGATAATCTGCTCACACTTTGACTGAATGAGTCAGTACACACTGCACCTCTGAAGCATCCATTTACTACGGTTTGACACACTTGCTTTCTTTTTGCTATTTGAATGAGTTTGGTTTGGTGTTATTTATTCTGGGCGTCTTATAAATAGAGAAACTGTTGTTGTTGGGGAGCACCTTTATCCTTTCAAGGGCACATTTTTGCTAATAATCAAATATCTTATAATTTGATTTATAACGATTGATTTTTAGCAATAATTTTTATTGTATTTGAATAGTGAAATAAATAAATAAAATAAAATTCATTTCCAGTGAGAAAAGGCTCATTTTAATATTAAATACTTAACAAACATAGTATATTCGACTAAAAGCCCGAATATAAATATTATTTTGCATGCAATATAGTTAAAATGTATACATGCTCCAAGCAAATCCCCACCCTTTTATTGATTCTAAGTATTAAGTATTACAGAATATTTCAATTTATTCAATCGTATTCAAGGAGTCAAGGGAAATGGGTTGAAAGTGAATCGAAACTCCTGAAATGCATATGGCAAATACTGATAGTAACTGCACCTGCATTTCATGTCTCGCAATTTTGCATGAAAGCCAACTTTATAACAGTTAATGTGGTGTCTTATCAAGTTTATCTCATTTCGAGTTCTGTTTTGCATTATCTGATAGCTCGGAATCTCCAAGGAATAATGGTTTACGTTTGTCTAACTTATAGTTTCCAGTACAAAAAAAAAATGATTACAAAAATTGCATTTCTTTTATTGTTTACAGTAAGAACTTTCATTTTTAGGCATAGAGCTCATGAAAAATTCTCTTCGGAATTAATTTTAAATTTTTTTTCTATACATTTTTCTCTTTCTTTAAAATATAATATTCCTCCTGTCTCATGATAATAATAGCAGTTGATGAACTTAATCTGTTCCTTAATAAAAGTTGCAAAAGAAAATAAATATAGAACGTAATATTAAAAAAAGAACTACACATTAAAAATATTATCCCTTTTACTTTCAGAATTCAGATAATTTCTGGATTTTTAAAATTTTCATTTCAGCACTACATTTTAAACTTGTTGGCATAACCCCTTGATTGCAAAACTTTGTTTCCTCTTTTTTTTCTATACGAATTGTTTTGATGGTGATTTAAATTCAATTCGGAATAATGCAGATTTGAGAACTTCAATGGCTGGAGTTGCTGTTCATGTAGTATCTTATCTGCTAAGAAGAACCTGCCTAAGTTTTTCCACATCAACTTTGCATTTTTATCCATAAATTGTTTTTTCAAATAATCAATATTAAGATAAGATTGCCTTTGTTAATTATTTTCGGAAACACTTTACGAAGTTCTTAATATGGGGATTCTGCTATTTTTCTTATTTCTCTAATTACATAATCTTGGGTTTTAATGTATTTTTTTTCGTTTTTTTTTTTTTTTTTTTTTTTGACGCGTCGAGAACTCAGCAATCAAAACTCGACATTGTTTGAAAACTTTTTATTTTCATCTTACTTTTCAACAGATTTTGATCAGCTAATAGAATAAAAAAATAGTTATATTTCATAATAATAAGGTTAAGCTAAAAATTGAAAAAAAAATGGTAAAGCAAATGAAAGATGTAATGGCATATTGATTCTGATTGAAAACTTTTCAATTTCAAGCTACAAACTAACTTACGGCTGCATTATCCAACGACTCGCGTTTAAATATAATTATAGGGCAGAAGAAGTATTTTTTATTTAGCATTTGCACAAATTTAAATATCCAATTTATCGTTAATTATAACTACTTCCCTTCCTATGCTTTAGCTTCCATAAAGCTGTTTAGTTCAAATTTTCAAAAATATGAAACTATTAAAAAGACACACATATATATATAGCGCCTTTTCCAAAGAAAATGTCTCACATTTTTCTCGTAATCACTAAACCCCCAAAGTCAAGAGAAGAGCATCGAATGAAGAATTATAGTATTTCGCGAAACGTAGGTTTAGACGAAAAAAAAGATATGATTGCTATTCTCTGAAGTATCAAAAATGGAAGATAATTTAATAATGTACTAAAAATTATTGCATGCGGAAATCTGCATGAATTTCGAGTAATTTGAGTCACTTTGTTAATGAATTGAAGTTGCAGCTTTATGGATAGCAAGCAGATTTAGTTTTACCAGAGCTACAATGCCAAAAATATTTTGCGGATGTTCTGTTCATGGCTTTTGCGTTTCAAATATAAATGAGGATCGTCATATTCTGTTGAAATACAGAAGCCAGTCTCATATTTATTTAAGAATCTTGTATGGTTTCATCTCATGATCTAGATATCAATTTACTGTTTCAGTTTGCTCGTGTTTACCTGCACTTATGGGATTTGAAAGCTCGCATTTAGATTGTGATAGTGACCAAGTGTTGACATGGTCAAGGCGATATCGAAATCAGATAAACAAATTGCAGTATCAAATGGATTGTTTAAAAAATATAGCTTATGGTGTTTCGGGCTTCAAGAAGGTTTTCAGTTAAGGCTTTCCCTATAAACTATCGGCATTCAGGTATCTCATTTTCATACAATTAAAAGCGAATATGAATTTTTATTTATATATGTATGAATGCTATTCTTATAAACTGATCCAATTTCAACCAAATCTCGTACATTCATTTTTTAGGCAAGAGAAAGAATACCGTCAACTTTTTAAAGCGTGAAAGTTAATCAAATATTCAATTACTTTTAAATTATTTGTGATTTTTTCATTTTTCTGCAGTTAACTTCCGAGCAAATTATTTTGAAAGAAATATTTTAATATTCAAATTGCTACCTTTTCAATGATGCCGAATTGTTTGAAGAGTAAATATTATTCTATTTTTATTAATGCTCTTAAAATTTAATTGACAATTTTGAGATACAGTAACAATAAGGCTGATCTATTTTAACACTATTTTTTGAAATTTCTGTTTCATATATTTGAATTTTTTATTGATTTAAAGGAGCTGTTTACAGCGCCTACAAGAAATGAAAGGAAGAGCTAAAATTCCCTTTATCTTCAGGCTATTACAATTGACCAAGTCTAAGGATGAGTCAGTTGAGTGGTGTGGTATAATAAAAAGAATTTTATGTATTATAATTATTATATAAAATTAATTTTTACTTTTATTATAAATGAAAGTATTTAAAGGTGCATCAAGTACTATACAGTTAAATATCCAGATATTGGTGATCCTTTAGCTGCCCTCAATTTAAGGTAGTGGCCTTTCAGTTCCCTTGAATCAGACTATGGCTGATATTTTATATAACATAAAAACAGTTGATTCCTTAAGAAGATTCCTGCTTCAAGAGGAAATTATGTCAATAGGATTAATAAGCTTGAATTTCATCATCAAAATTTCTACCCTATCTTCTCTGAATAAGTCAAAATCAAAATGTGTTTTATACACATGCACCATGCCTAAAATCAATTGATAGGAATGGTTTTTTGAGTTTTATTGAATTAATCTCTGTCTTATGTTTTTATATTATCTGAAAACTTCTTAATATATAGAATTATTTAAGAGGGAAAGTATGACAGTAAGATTAAGTAATTTGGATTTCATCATCAAAATTTCACATTTAGAATCTCCATTCACTAAATTAGTCAAATTTAGAAGTTAATTTGGGTGAAATAATCGTGCTCTAAGAAAGTACGGGGCACAAAAAGGGGAAAGATACTACATTTTTTACAGAGACATAGATTTGATCCTATGATACAATAAAAAAAAAGACAAAATCAAACGCTAAAAAAGAAATGTTTCCTTCCTGACCCTTATATTGTCTTCTAAATAATTCTTATGCTTCGAGTCAATTTGGGTCAATGGATTCTTCTTCGCCGTGATTAGAGCCAGGAGGATAGATTATGAGTCTGTATCTAACACCGGGCTCATTTACTTTCATCAAAGTAAATTACTGCTTATAAGAATTACAGAAACGAATATAATTTCTTACAAAAAGTTCTGAACATTTTCGTGTCTGGTGAAATGAGATAACTGGATGCCTCCTTGTATATATTTTGATTTCTTAAGCTACATGCTTCAGAATTTTAAAAATAGATTTTTGTAATTGATTTTTCTATCACTTCCTGATGTGTTCGATTCTGCAATTTCGCCCATTTATGTTTTCTTGAGTACAATATCCTACTTTTATATTATGAAAAATTAGCTATAAGTAATCTATTAATTAATTTATTTTGAATGCTACTTGAAACAGAATACGACAAAACTACTGCTTTCACGATTCTGCTGGAAAGTATTTTTCAAATCAAAGTTAAACTTTAAACTTTAATGAAACATATGGAAACAGTGAATTAAGAAAAAAAGAATATATTAGATAAAATGCATAGGAAAGATTTCATGGCATAAAAATTTACAATACAAACATCATTGTTTCAGAAATACCAACTCGCGATGCGTGTATTACTTTAAACAACAGATCCTTTGAACACTCAAATTAACTATTCCAAGAAACTTGTTAATATTGCATTCTATTTGCCATCATCGTATTTATCATGTTGCATACGACTTATAATATTGCGATTCATGAAATAGGGTTGTTACATTATTTTAAATTTTATTCTATTACTGTGCTGTACATTTTTTCTCAGTGGGTACTTTTTTATTCTTTAATTAATTATAAGTATATTTTTTAAATTCACTGAAAAAGGGCTATTCAGGGGCCACTCTTTGCATTTGCTGTTCTAAAGAAGAAATCATTTGTTTCCCTGATATATAATCGATCTACATTTAGTATTAGTCTTTTGATTACAGAACTCACTGTATTTATAACAATGAAATATGAATTAAATGTTAAAATATAAAAACAAGTAAAAAAAAATTATTGTAATCATAAAAACATGTTTTCAAAAATGTTTTACTTTTCACCCAATTGTGAAGGAACTGCTTTTCAAAATAAATTTTACCATGCAGTAAGACTTTTTAAATATTTCTTTCAGTAATATAAATGGGGTTTCTTACTTAAATTGAGATTGAAGTTGATGGGAGAGGGGTCACTTTATTCTGCTCTATTTTTGCATATATGTAAATAAATCCACTTTGTTGTTTAGGACAGCAGAGATAAATTTAAACGTGGGGAATAAGTGTCTCTTTAAATTTATAAAATCTAGCGAAAGGAAGAGTGTCAGCTTTCGGGAAGCTATTTCAAATTGGTGAACATATGCGCACCCCTAATAGAACACTAGAATAATAATCAAAAAGGTTGAAAATCAGATGCTATCTTTTATTTTAATATTCATGATAGAATTTTTGTTGGTGTTGTCAAAAAGGGAACAAAAAGGATCACATTAATTTTTCCTTACTTTGATTGATGACCTATTTTAAAGTCTAGCAATTCAGTTAAGGTTATAATGAAAGAAAATGTCATGTGTAAATGCGAACAGGCGCATATTTCTTACTACAAATTCTAAAAATAAAATAAGTAATCTGGAACGTGTTTGTAGAGATGTATTAAGGTATTCTTTCTGACTAGTTTGTCAAGGACAATCTTATGTTTTAAAATTTAATTAATTATTTGGCAAGGAATTTAGTACTAAAATTTAAAGATTATTGAAATCTGCAATTCAGTTTTATAATTCTTTGAAAAGATAAAAGAACTAAGAAAGATTTGATATGAAAAAAAGGCATTTTTCAATTTTACCCTCATAAAATATATTTCACCGATTACAGAAATGTATAAAATCGATAACATTCAAAATTCAAAGATGAACTAAAAAAATATTAATATGAGCTAATATGATAAAAAGGTACCATATATAACATATTTCTCAAAACCTATTTTTTTTAAATTCCGGCAAGCATATATAAATTTTTTATTGCATTTGTATTATTACAGAAATTGGTATGTATGGTAGGAGAACAAACTGCTCGGTAACCGATAACGACGCCTTATTCCACAGGAAACACGAAACACAGAGAGTAAAACATACCTGAAGTATACACAAAGATAGCTCTTGCAGAAAGCAACAACCATGCAATCAAATGTATATGTGCTAATTAAATAACAGAACAGATAACAGATAATGCTCAGATAACAGCTAGAGAACTTGCTCATTTGCTTTATCGTTTCTCGTTATATAGAAATATCTAGAGGGATCTCCGTAACTTGGCTCCTAATCGAGATACTTTCAAGAATCTTCATTTTTTTGCCAATGTCGTTAAATGGTTGATAAGTATACTGCTAAGGCAGGGGGTCATTAATGCGACCTCCATTCAGCACCATTAAAATATCTGCAAATCTTTCTTCCTTACTCTGAAACTAAATCAGCAGGGAAGCGATATTAAATTATTAAAATATTTACAAACATTATTCATACGATTAACTTTTTTATTTATCACAGGGCAATAATATATTTTTAAGGAGGTTATACTTTGAAAATTTCATAAATTTTACAGATAGAATATTCAATCATTTTAAGAAATTACCTCTTTTAGTTTTATTGTATTGTAATTCCATTCAGTATGTTTAGAGCACAGTTGCAAGGATTATCTTGAATTTAAAAAAATCATATAATTTATGTATAATTTACATAGTATTTTTATTTATAATTATATAAATTACATAAAATGTATAAATTAGTTAATACTCAGGTTTTTAAAATGCAAATAAAGAGCTGGTCTCATTGAAAGAAAATGATTGACTTATCTAAGAAAAAGGTTTATAACTTCTTGTAAGCATTTTCTGAAAACACAATCGTTTTTTGAATGTCATTATTTAAATTGAGTTATGCAATATAACACTATGTGGCTCTTTCTCTCGCTTCAGAACATAATTTCTGTCGGCAGAACCAATACGTGAAATACGCTTTTATTCTTTAATTATTTTATTTAAATGCATGCTTTTATTTGATATTTCTTTAAAATGCTTATTCTTATGTATAAATATATGATTTTAGCCTTTTTATGTTGGTCAACAAATTTCTTAGACAATCTTTTCCTAATTTTCTTAGACAAATTCAGTAGTAACACTTTGAATAAGAATATAAATAATAAGCTACAATTATATTTGGTATATGTTTATGAATGAATTGTTAATATGAATGTATACATATGTACTAAATACGGGTTATTGACCAAATAATACACATATTAGACACATTTATTTGTGCAATATTTCACTTCTTATTGGTAAATCAGTTAGTGCTTCTGTAATTTGGTTTCACTGGGAATAAATGTTCTCCAATGGTTAACTCAATAAACATTAAAATATTAGTAGCTGTGATAGTCTTTTGGACAAAGAACAAGATTCCGCTTCAGAATCAAAAGGCCGCATGTTAAACACCAGATTCCATAAAGGATATAAAATAAATCTGTTGCAAAATAAATATGCCATCAACTATGAAATCTACACAATGATGCATTATTGAACTTTAAAACTGTGGTTCCAACTGATTTGTCTTTCTGATCAACTAACTAGCCAAAACAAGTTTATAAACATTTTAAGGACAAGTTTGTCAGCATAAAAATAGGTTTCTATAGATTTGCGGAATTAAGGCCTAAACATTGTGTGTTAGCTGGAGACCCTCTATTTGAGTGCACTACTCACCAAAACATGAAACCGATGATAGTGAATACTAAATTGAATATTGTAACAAACGATAAAATGTAAAATTACAAGCAGTGCCTTGCAAAAATGATTTCTAATCCATCATATATTGATTTTAAAATGGGAAAGTGTGCTTACTGTCCAGGTGAAACTGAGATGCGTAAAATTCTGGAAGAATCCTTTGGTGAAAACTCAATTGAAAAATACAATTCTGTCAATAGGTTACGATAGATCTTCGTAACCTATAGATTTTAAAGAAAAATTGAGAAAAATTTATTAATTTGTTTTGCAGAAAGTTGATCTTTTTATTTCAGCAGGATTTCATTGTTAAGCAGCAAAGATCTTTTACTATGCAAAAAAAAAGAAAAAAAAAAAAAGAACCAGAATTCAATATTATCCTTGATTTTTCTGAAAATAACAGCATAATCCTATCAGTTGAAGCACAAAATTACCATTGGGCAAACCAACAGATCACAACCCATCCTTTGGATATATATTTCAAAGAGTAAAACAAAGCGCAACATGTTAATTACTTAATTATTTCTGATTCCTTAGAGCAAAATACAATTGCTGTGTACGCCTTTCAAAAGAAATTTATACTTTTTTTGACAGCCAAATTTGGAAACCTTCCCAAACCAAAATCAAACGCCACTACAACATCTTGTAACATGACTTTGATTAAGCATATCAAAAGAACACTGCATTCATCCCTATACTTGCACCTAAAATATTAGTGAAGACTTTTCTTTGGGTTCATAAGCTTTCGAAAAGGAGTGTCAAAATCTCCTGATATACATTAACAGACATTTCAGGCTACATCACTGTTGTCTACGAAGAAAACTGGTAGCTCGTATTTTACAGAAAACTGAAGAATTCGATAAAGTAAAGGTAACTTCATCCATTTAGGCACTCACCATCCCTCTCTTATCAAAGAAATGCCGATATTCTGTGGATAAGGATGTTCCAGTAAAAGTAAATCCTCCGAATTCTACTGGAAAAACTTATGTTTTTTCTTGACAGTGATGTAGATCATTCAAATGAAGCTTTCTCAAGCTTAAAATGATAAACAGATCCTTTTTATTTAAAAGTACGTTTTTAAAATATATTAATGGAATCTTTATATCAGTATTCATGTCTATTTTCATAAAAATTTCAATATTAGCATTATTGTATTAACTAAAATTGATAGAAAAGAAATTTAAGTGTTTATTTTTGTCAACAATGAACAATTATTTCAAATTTATATTTTGCCATAAGATTTACAATAATGCAAGATATTCATGGAATTAATGTGAAAAATTTAAAACTTTGTTTTTTCTGAAAAAATTAAGTTAAAACTTTCAATCAGATTTAAAGATTTTTTTCTTTTCCGAACCTATATGTATTTCATATCATAACAAAATCAAAAAATGCTGTAGTCACCTATCCCCGATCTCTATCTCCATTAGGGAAGTTTCTACAACAAGTCAAAAAATTGCTATTCGTTGTATTTATCCCCATTTATGAGAAATTTATAAATTTGTAATTCAAAAACAACTTAATATATCTCAATAAAATTTCGTATTTTTCCCAAGTCTATACCAATAGTACAGGGTTGGCAAGAAGTAAGTTACCCATTTCAGGGCCTCTAAAATGCGTTCTATCGATCAAAAGGAGATAAAAATTGAACTACAGATTGAGATATTGCGCTTTACATTTATTAAATAAAAAAGTTGGCGTTGTAATAGACAAAAAACCTATTTAATATGGATTATAATTGTTAAGTAAAGTAAAATTGCTCTATGTGACCTTCTTCATTTTCAGCAGTATTTTCTAATCGGATAACCATATTTTTTATAGATTACCGGAGTGAGTCTGCCGGAATGTTAAGAATATGGCGCCGAATGTGGTCCTTCAGATCTGGTAGAGATGATGGTTTTTGACAGTAGATATTGTCCTTCAAATAACTCACAATCAAAAGTCGCAAGGGGTTCTGTCCGGTGAGCGAGGAGGCCATGCTATTGGAAAATGACGGCTGATAACTCGTGCATCTGTGAAATGCTGTATTAACAATCGCTTTACATGGCGCACTATCCTGCATGAAAATGATGTCTTGAAGGCATCCATGCTGTAGAAGAGTTGGCATTACACAATCCCTCAGCATATCATGGTACCGGTGTCCTGTGACGGAACAGGCGTAGATTCCACTGAAGTTATCTTTTCAAAGAAATACGGTCCAATGATAAAGGTAGCTGTAAAACCACACCATACTGTCACTTTTTCAGGATGCAAGGGTTGTTCCTGGATAACGAGAGGGTTTTCCTCTGCCAAATTCGAAAGTTGTGGGTCTTAACTTGCCCATTGAGGCAAAAGTGGGCCTCATCACTCCACAGAATGTTCCATGGCCAAGTTGTATCAACCACCATTTGAGCAAGGAACTGAAGTGCAAAAGTCTTACGAACCTCCAAGTCCTCGTCCTGCAATAGTTGCAGATACTTGATTTTGTATGGATAAAAATGCAAAATCTGTCGTATGAGTTTTCGTACAGTTGAATATGGCATATCCAGAACACAGGAAACAACTGCAAAACTCACATTATTATGCGGCGACTGACTGCTGGCTTCAACGAGCGTGGTCGCAACATTTTCGACACTGGAAGGGATTTTTTCCGTCCTCTACCTGAAAGAATGCCAAGTTGCTCAGTTTTTTTTTGAAATTTCTGTATCATCTTGCATAGGGCACCTGGGAACACTGGACCTATTCGTATCTGCTTCATACGACGAAATTCCTTTAGAGCTGAAACGGAGTTTTGTTGGTTCTGGTAGAACAATTTCACCAGTCGCTCTTTTTCTTGCAACGTAGGCATGACGAACAGAGAAAAAACTAATATTCATGCAGAATCTGCCTTCTGGTTATTCAAAGAAAAAAGTAATAGACATGCGCTATAACGCAAATTATGTTTCATATTTTCAATATATGCAAATAAATGCCATTTGTATTACAGCGCCAACTATTGGTGCATTATTTAACTAAATTTTTTAATTAATAAATGTAAAGCGCATCATCTGAATAATCTGTAGGTTAAATTTTATCTCATTTGGACCAATAGAAAACATTTTAGAGCCCTCTGAAGTGGGTAACTTATTTCTTGCTAACCCTGTATATCTGCGTCAAATGTCAAACAAATCTGAGATGGTGAAGTTTATTCCTGTGTTGAGTTGACTAGGAAAGAACCCTCAGGTAAAAATACTTTGATTAAAACGCTCTTGTCGTTAGTCAGCTATTTATGATCATAATTTGGCTTTATTCTCTATCGGTTTTGATTATCGTGAAATAGCTGAATTGTTGAATTGAGAGTAAATACATTTATAATCTTTGTTTTGCATAAATTTTATCTGAGTATATTGTATTTCTAATTCTGATTTCGATTTTTATATGCACATACAATTTGAATAAACATGTTCTTTCCTGATTTCTGGATTTTCTAAATGGAGATATATTAACCAAAATTGAAATTTGTAATGAGTTATGGAGATAATATTCCAGAACTACTTAGAATAAGTTGTACGCGTTAAGATTTTAGCATCTTACACTACTTTCCTTTAGCGTGTTAAGTATTTGGAAATTTGTACTAAAAATGAATTTTCTTCAGACTTTAGCACGAATTTCAAGTGAGAATTGATTCTGAAATCGAGTTCTGATAAAACTTGGGAATATTCAAATAAGTTCCTTTGTACAAGAAGTGCGAAAATTCAAGCCTTTATCCTCAGTTAACACTGGAATTGTCAGCTTTTTAATTTATCAGTCAATTTATATACTGTAAATGAATTAAGTAAATAAATTAAAAAAGAGTAAAATGATAAATTAAAAAGACCTGAAATACATACGAATCTGATAGAATTTAATAAAGTGGTCAAATATGTTATTAAAAATATTAAAGTATTATTTATATTTCCCTTTATATTATTACTTATTATTTCTCTGAGTTCATATTCATCTGATATATTTCCTTATATTCTTTTTCCTCTGATGTCTTTCAAATCTACTCCAATTGAAAGTGAAACGAGGAAAGTTAACATGTTTACATTGCAAAACTATCTATTTCAGTATTTTCCATGAATACAAAAATAATTTCTTGCAATCCAGATTTTAAGGTCTTGATATATAACTTAAAATCAATTGAAAAGTTTGTAATTCTATCACATGAAAATGAATGATACATGAAAATATATGCGAAATGCATATAAATATAAATCCATTTCGAGGTCTACTATGTTTTGAAATTATTTGAGAGAAGGAAATTTCATCTAGCTGATAATTTATAAAATATGACAAAAGGGTCTTCATTCTAATTAAACATTTTCCGCTTACATTGGGAACTACATTTAACGAAATTGTAGCGATTCTCATCGAAATATCTGTTTTTTTTTAAAGATTTGCATTTTAAACTAAGAATATTTGTACTTAGACTTTTATTAATAAAATTTTCCCTATTTCCAGTAAACGGAATTCAAAAGTAATGAAAATGCATCTTTTTAGAAAATAACGCTACGTGACTTAACTTTTCAAACGAGCGGAAATTTTTTTCGCCTTGGTATTTCAACATAATGATAAATATTGTTAACAATGTACAACGAGTTTTTTCTGGAATCCTGGTTTTCCATTTCCTCTATATCAAAAGAATTTTAATATTTCGAATGGATTTGTTCACATAAACGTTATATATACTTATTGCAATAAACATTCATACGGATTTCGGTCATTTAAAGGAACATAAATACAATGGGCTTTCATCCAGTAATTGTAATAAATTTATGGAACTTTGGAAGATTTTTTACAGGAAAACAGTAATGATTTATGTTATTCTTAGCCCATTATTCTAAGGAGCCTTATTTCATAACCTTTCCTATTGCAGAGATCTAGACTTTTGCTTCAAATTCATGTTTGATGTAAAAAAAGATAATCTAAAGATAAACTGAAAGAAAACTTTAAACGATTTCTGAAATTAAGTGAGCACCTAAACATAAATCTTTAGTGAATTCTAAAATGATGCGATTAACTAAATGAAATCTTTGAAGGAGAAATTAAGATGTAGAAAGTGGATGGAAACTATAAAAAATGATCGGTTTCATTTTATGTAAGAGCATTCATTTTTAGTATGTTATAAGCAAATTTACAAATTGCATAACTTTTGTGCATTTTAAAATTAAGTATTTTTTCCAACTGTAGAATAACAATTGATTGTTGCTTTTAATAAGGAGTAGTTTGGATTCATGTCTATTAAAATTTCTACATAGGGATTTTTTGATATTTTTCCAGTAACCTTTCAATTCAACATATCTTACCTCTTTCCCATACTATTATTTAAACAGTGATTGGCAACATAAGTAAAGAGTAAAAATTATAAAGCTTATAGTTATTTCAATTGAGCGATAAAACAACTCGCTTATATATTCCTGGTAGAATCTGTCATAAGGTACCAAAATGTTGTTTGACACTTAGTAACTAATAGTCGCAGGCCAAAACTAAAATCATTCATAATCTTAAAGAAATGGTTTGCTGTTACTTATCTGTTATTTTTGTTTATGCGAGGGATGATAATCATATTAATATTTGCATTCATTTTTTTTCATTCGACACCCTTTTAACATAAATTGAAATTTTCCCAGATTGAGTTATTTGGTAGACTTGTGAAACTCTGAATTTCAAGAAACGCTTTTTGGAATGATGAGCAGTAGAAATTTGTTTATATTTACGTCCCGTTTTAAAGCTATTTTGGGAACATTGAGATAACAAAGACAATACTTCTACCGATAACAAAAAATAGTGGCAATTCTTTCATTGGCTCAATCAAATTGTAATTTTGGGGGACACAAGGGGAAAAATCACGAACCAAAAAGATGTTAAAAATATTTTGTTACACTAGTAAATGCGGATCACGAAACTTCTGCAACATAGAACTTGATTACATGAAACAGAATTACATTTGATCCAAAAATTTAAAAAATAAGGATGCCACGATTCATAGAACAGGTTACAGTGACCATACATCTTTCTGAATTGAAAAATATTAATTTAAACTACTTTGCCTATTGCTTATTATATATCACTGATTAAGGATTATTTATTGAAGAAATTTAAAATAAACTTGGACAATTTTATATGTTTTAGCCGAAATTTCGTATACTGAAATGTGTGTGTAGAATTCATTAAGATTAAAACATTTTAACCAACAAAAATAGTCCAAAATATTATCGGAATAGGTTCCCTTATTAAAATACAGTTTACCTGGTTGCAAAGTGGGTGCGTTGTTATATTAGATTTAATATTTGTTATATATTTATAGATTATCAGCAATAGACTTCCTGTTTTTTTTAATGAAATGTAAGTTTCCACTAAGATGCATATACGCATTCACCTGCTAAGATGTGCGTTACTTGTTCTTACTTACCTGAGGACTCGTATCGAGCTTCTCAGGGGCCCGAGAATTTTTTTTTAGCAAAACGTCTTATTATAGAAAATAATACTGCAAAAAACTTTAGTTGCATAAAAGCATAATATATAAAATACAAAACTTCTTTCCGGATAAATGTCAGTTTTAAAATTGCTCAATTAAGAATTTTTTAAGCATGGAGACTTTAAAAGAATTTTAAAGATTATTACACGTTAAAAACTCAAAAATATGAGAATTATATAGAAATTATTCTTTTATGATAAAAAATTACGATATTAATTTGGAAATAAAACATATTTTTAACCTTCTAAGCAATCCGACATAAACAAATATTAGCGCATGCATCGGTCTGCAGAAGAGAGACAGATCCACTGAAAAAGTGATTTACGATATATTTTTAAGGATCTCGGGTTTCGGAGTGTCGATGTGCGTCCTCCCTCGTTAGGGTATGTAAATACGTTAGAGTTGAATTGTTTGATGTTTTAAAATGTTTACAATTTTGGATTTTTGTATCAAACAGCTTGGAAACAATATCTGTATACATTAATAAGTTAAAATAAGTTAAAAGTCGAAAGTCATTTGATAATTGGAGGAATATAGTTTTTTGGTTAAAAAGTATAAATCTGAAACGTCGTAGATGAGAAATTTATGGAATGATTCGTTCAGAATTTTACAGATAGATTAGGTAATATATTGCAGAATTCCTGAACTAAAAATAAACAGCATTTCTATCCAATCTTTAAATACTAAGATTGGACTGATAAATATCATGGAAGAAGGATTTTTTTACATGATGAAATATTAAAAAATAAACAATTTGTTAATTTAAGTTTCTTATTTTGTAGTTTAGGAACTGAAGGACGTATTGAGAAATTATCATATCAATCTGCGATACAAATATGGATTAGATTTCTATTAATGTGGGGTTTTTTAGTAAGAAGATTGTATCGAAAATATAAAAGTGGATGCAACTACCTACCAAAAGATGAATATTAAAGCAAAATTAAAAGACTTTATGAAAGAATTCTTCAGAAACTACAAATGTTGAATAAAACAAAATTCTAATTTTCGCCAAAAATTAACTCTCACTACTCCATTGAACTCGATTAAAACAACCTTCATCTCCAGATAAATATCATAATTTATTCTTAAGTTTTGCAACTCTTTAAAGTTTTTCTACTATCTTTCTTCTGGTACTTTTATTTATATGCGCAATTCATTAAAAAGTAATTAAAAACGGGAAAGAAAGCTTCACAATGAAATCTGTTCAAAACTCATCGAAATCGATAAATATTCAAATTTTCAAATCAACAAATATCAATTAAAAATTCTTTAAAAGGTGTCTAGATAAATGTTTTCGGACAAACAAAATTTTTTTCTTGATTAATTCGAAATCGGGGAGGGGGATACTATATGGCATTTTTTTGGATAAAAACATTGAAAAATATATTATTGTTTAAATTTCAATTTAATTAGATTAACCTTCATCTCTAGATAAATATCATAACTTATACTTCAGTTTTGCAACAGTTCAAAACTGTCTATTTTTATTTTCGCATACTTCATTGTAAACACTAGCCGTTACCTAAATAATTAAAAACCAATTTTTCTGATAAATCTTTTTATTCGAAAAGGGAATTTATTTTATTACAAATTCAAGAAGTATGAGAAACAAAAGAATAAAAAGACAGTGTGGCTTTTTTGTAAAAAAAAAAAAGAAAAGAAGTCTCTTAACTTCATACTTTTTAAAAAATTTTCACTTTGATTAGAAAACAACTTTCATTTCGAGATAAATATCATAATTTACACTCAAGTTTTGCGACTCTTTAAAACTTTTCTACCAACTGCTTTCCTTCTGGTACATTTATCAATTCAATCGCTTCCATAGGTCGTTAAAAGCGAAAAAGAGCGCAGTTGAATATATGCTAACGCTTCGTCGATAGCGATAAATATGAGCGGTGCACAATAGTAAGTGGTTGCGAGAGGGATTCCAAATATCAAGAGCTGAAAGCTAAACTTCGTTTTCACTAATGATTTGGGGAGACAAGCGGTTTTCACTTGGAGTTGCCTTAACCCTTGTTTTCCTAGTCGTGCATTATTTATAGCTTATCTCCCAATCGAAATCACAGCTGAAAACATCGGAGCGCGAGTTGAGTGCATTTAACAAAATTCATACAAGCACCGCCATGAATACCAAACAGACTCGATGATCCCTCTTCTCATATATTAGTGTCTACCTCTACTCCCTGTGAGTGTTCGAGGGGCTGTTTTGGATTTCGTGAGGAGAATTACTAAAAACAGTCATCTTGGATGCCGTACTTTATCCGCATGATTTGGGTAATTAGAATCGTGGAACGCCTTTTTTTTCTTTTTAAAGGAGAGTTTCTTTCTTCACATTGAAGGAGAAAACTGTTGAATGCGTGACCTTTGCGAAAAAATTCAAATCCATTACAGCAGGCATCTAAAAGTAACCAACTGCCTGAGCGTGCCTGAAATGAGAGAGTTTTTTCTAGCGGAATTTTCAAATTGGATGTAAAATACAAACGTTAAAATCGCATTATTGCATTAGACTGGCAAGTTTTTGGGAAGAAAGATTCCTATTTATCATACAGAAAACCTGAGAAATTTTTTCTCGTAAAAAATATTTTTAAAACTCTCAGGTGTTTTTCAATTAAAATGTTGTAAAAAGGAGGAAGAAAAGTTTGGATTGTTCTTGTCTTGGTTTTTATTTCTGGGAAATTTATTTAATTTCGCTGAGAACTTTTCAAAAATAATTTAGGAAAAACAATTAACCTGAGATCATAAAAAGGTTAGTAATTGGGAGAGAGATTTTTGGATAGCTTTTTACTTCAGGTACTCAATTTAATATTTAAGAGTAAATGGATGTTTTGAGAAAGATTACTAGATTTTTGATATTTTAAAATTATATTTTTGAAATTTCAAGGAGATATAACTGGAGTGAGACTTGAATTCAAGGCAAACATTTCAAAATGATATTTAGTATAAATACCTATATTAATTTTTGGATTTGATGGAAATTTCAAGTGACGCAATCATCATAAGTTTTGGTAATTGCTTAAATAATTTAAGCTACAAATTATAATCTTTTATTTTGAACATTTCCGAAATGCGTATAATTTTTCATTTGCATATATTATGTATAGAAGGAAACATACGTATTATTGATTCAGGATAAATGGCGTTAACACAGCTTCACAATCAATTCCAGAATTTTGATACGATTTGACTTGGAACTGACATAAACAATGCTCTCATAATTCGTCTGCCAACTAAAATAATCGTGACTTTGTAAAAAGGGATGGAAATAATTCGTAAAAATGATTAGGAAATGTGAAGGATCCTTTTTGGTATTTGTACATTTTTTGAAACTTCTATTCCTACTGAAAGAAAAAGAAAATTTAAAACGAATTTATTCCTGATAATAATAATAATAATAATAATAATAATTGAAAAGTATGTATTGTACTCTTGTTTTTAACATTGAGTTTCAGTCGTCTAATTCTTTTAAAAATAAAGGGTATTCATAAATAATATTGATGTAAATTTTAAAATAGTGGTAACCTTGTAAGCCTTTTTGGTAAGTATGATCTAATACATCTACTTATTTATTACTTATTTTGTCTTAACTTAAGATCTACTTATTTTACAGAATCACTGTTGACCCCTAGCTTCACCAGAAGTGAAAACTTTGAGTCGTTGGTTGAATCGTTTTTTATCATCTTGAATATGGAATATGGTATTTTGACACACACATAGATACCTCACACACGAACTCACACTTATGCAACTTACACACATGAAGCTGATTGGAAATAAATTTAATGATTGTTATTTTTGTTGAGGTATATTTGCATTTATTAAAAAAAGATCAAGATTGGGAACACATATTTTAATTGCGCATTCTTCCGTTTTTTTCATTTTCAACAGACCTGAAACGAAGTCTATAAAATTATTGTAAGTATGCATTGTTGCAAACACAAAAAGGAAAGTATAAATAATACAAATTTTCATAATACAATACTTCAGTTAAATTTTTATATATAATAAAAAGGGATTCGATTGAAAACTGTTTTGGAAAATTCTTTATGAAATATAGCTGAAGTGAATATTTATTAGAGAATAAAACAAGAAACATGCAAATAAATGCTGGGCCGAGAATTGCTATAGGCCACTCTTTAGATCAATAAACTATGAGAAAGGCCAAAGAGGGTCGGTTTAAGTGTTTCGTCACGGAACACAGACGCAAAGAATACCTCTTCTGACATATTCATTAACGTCGTAAAAAGGAAATACTCTCCTTCCAGTTAGCTTAATGGAATAAATTATCGCAACATAATTTAGCAACCCAGAAATTCGAAAAATGAAACACATTTTTGAAATGTATTTAAATTTATCCTCCGCATCATTCAACAATAGAAGAAAATGATGCGATTAAAAAATGTAGATGAAATGTTAACGATTTGAATTTTAATGGTACAATAAAGAGTTTTATTGCAAATTATGCTTAGAAATATTTTTCAAAAATTCCCGAATTTGAAGTTAAATTTGTAAGATTGGGAATAAATTTTTTTGAATTTCAAAATGTTGCAAACATTAATTTTGTCTGATAATGATATCGGTTATTGACGAAATACACAAACATTTTGCTTAAAAGTAATTAAAATAAAAAATAATAATTCTTCAGTGAGGAATCCTGCCCTCTAAATTATATGTTTGGGAGAATTTGGCAGTTTTAGATCAAAATCTCTGCCTTCTGGAGTGCAAAAAAGATAAATACCTAGATTTAAACATTAAAAAAATATACATTAATATTAGCAAATATTCAAGCAAGTTTAATTTTTATCTATTTGACTTGTCAATAAATATTATTTGGTGTTATTTTGACAGTAGAAGCTGTCGTTTTTCTTACTGGAGATAAAGAAATGTGGACAAATTTGATCCTGTTTCTCTAGGTAGTTATAAGTTTGTACTATTAAAATGTAGAATGAGATTTCATTCTTTTCACATTGATAATTTGAGATACATTGAATCCTTTTGTTACCAATTTTACTCTCATATTCACTACAATTATATTTGCAAGATAAGATGCAATTGAGATATGATAAAACAAATCTTATTTTCCGCTGTCTTAAATCAGCGAGAGTGGTCACTCCAAAACATCATATCTTTCAAACTAATAAATGTGTTATCCTCAATTCATCTGCACATTAAATTAGAGACAATGGGCAAGGCTGTGTAAACCACAGGTAGTCAGTCCCACAAATGAGAGTCGTGTACTTCTTAATATAGTAAATAAAACGTTTTTATTAGCTGCATGACATTAGAACAATAATACGAAATATCAATATATCGGGTAAATCTAGCATGTGATGTTTAGCAATTTCTTGTGACATTCATTCACAGGCATGATGTTAATACATAAGTACCAGAAAATCAATATTTATTTTGGATGCCTTAAAACTGAAATTTGACATAAAACTACAAATAGAGTCACAAAATCACACACTAGATTTCATATATTTTAATCAGATCGACAGACGCACAATCCCTTAACGGATTAGCTGCAAATTTGTTACGTATCTATATTTTAGGTTTCTAAACCTGTATACTAAATATCATCAGTTTGTAGAAATCGTGTTCATGTGAATTCGGACAACCCTATAAACTTCCTGCGAATGGATTTCTGTCAAAATTTAATAGAAATCTACAAATTGGGTTTTATGTCTATATACCAAATTCATTCACCTATCCCAAAGCCATATTTGTTATCGTGTTCAAAGACATGTAGATTCGTCAAAACCTTAAGTTCGAATATTTTGACGTTTACAGTCTTTTCTCGCGCAGTATAGCCAAATATGGCTCTTGCATCATTAAATCTCACACAACCAGTAATTTTTCTTTGTATACTTCGTATACCAGAAAGTTTTCCTGTTGTATTGTCAAAGTCGAATACGATCCTAAATTTATGCTTGAGATTTCCCCCAAAAATAATCTAGCAATCAAATAAAGAGCTGCTTATTATTGGTACTGCCTGCATCCTAAGGAAAGCCCTTTGATCATTTTTTTCTGTTTTGGTACAATTACTGATAATTTTCAATGGTTATTTTAAGACATTTTAAATATTTTCAGGATTTCAATGGTCTACTTTAAAACAAACGACAGTTTCATCCATTTGACTTTCTCCCATACGTTCCCATAAACTCATATTTCTTATTTAGCATTGTTACTTTGGGAATAGAATCGAACGATTATTTTTAAATGGTACTTTTTTCCGTTTATTGAGTTTATACAACGTTCTACATTGTTCCGCATATTTGCTGTTAAGATTCTCCTATTAAAATTTAGGCATCCAGCCTGTGAATTATCACATGCACACGAATAAATAAGTATATTTGAGACAGTCATTTCAATGTTAAATTCTGTTTAAAATATGAAACACATTTATTATTTGGACAGGAAATCTGTGAGTTGTATATCATCTATGTAGCTCGTTACGTTTAATAGCAACCGTGCTTACATGAATATGGGTGTACAATTCCTTCTCTCTATAAAATTGAATGATCAACAATTTTGAGGTTAACATGTTACAAGGAATGTCTTTATTTTCTGTCTTATTAGGATTTTGAGTTAATTCTAAAAATGTTGTTTTACGAATTTAAGGAGGTTATAGCTATTAAATAAATTTTTGTTATTAACAATATTTTCTTTTTCTGTATTTCGAACATGAGAAAGTAAAAATTATATTATATATTAAAACTCCTGAAAAAATGTATTTTTGAAAGAAATATTACTATTAACAATCTATTCAAAAGATAGCTGCACAAGGGGTACCGTTATGTCACATTGTTGATATAAACAGAGGCAGATACTTTATATAAAACTTTCAGACTGATACATTGAATCTTGTGAAATTTTTGCTGGGGTTTGAAATAACTCCCATAATGTTTAAATTCTACAAATTGGCATGAGATATTCATTAGTGTTCACATATCAATTTATGATAGCAGACTGTTTATTAATCCTGTGATCCAAACATGGAAAAACGTTTTCCTTCGACTTCTATGGCCAGAATCAATTTTCGTCCAACAAACAAACGCGCACCTGTTCGCTGACTGCGCAAAATATCATTTTCAGAGAGAAACAGTCAAATCGCTATACTTATGGAATTCCAATAAGTGAATCTCATCTCTGCAATATGACAACACAGCAATATTTGCTTTCCCAAAAGGGTTGTTTTGCAACAAAAGATTATATATATGGGATTTCATAGCTTCATTTCAATGTACACTTTTCATATTAATTCTTTTTCATTTATTTTTATGTATTATTTGACGTAAGCGTAATTTCTCATTCTTTGTTTTCTAGTCATGCAACTGAAAATACAATTATGTCAAATCTGTGTTTTTGAACGGGTTCGTAAAAAAGATGTAAACATTTTTTGAAATTTAATATCTATGAGAGAAATTACATTTTAAACATTTAAGTGACATGGAAATAATGTCTGTGTTATTATATGTAAATTTTCGGGTATGCTGTTATAACCTTGCTCCTAAATGGCAGTTTCCTGAGTTATATAAATATTTGGACATTTCTCTATTTTTGAACATAAAAAGGGATTAAAAAAGAGTCCACTAAGTTATATAAAATAAGTTGAAAATTACCGGCGGTTACTGGGTTATGTGAAGCAGCATTGTTAGCTTTATGAGCATCTATGTATACTTTTATCAAAACTCGTACACTTTAATTAAATCATCAATGCATACTTTTATTAAATCATCAGCGTACACTTTTATTTAAAATGACACTACTTAATATCAGAAAACAATACTAATGGGAGATATACTTTAATGATAACATCTCTTATTTAAACTTAAAGAAGGAATTTTATTTTTTAATGATGTAGAATGAACAAAATATACTAAACACAAACTTTTATACATGACCATCTTTTTATGTAAAATGGCGAGTAAGTATTATTTTCTTTATTTTTTCAAAGTGATTTTATTGCTTTTTTTTATTAAGTCCTTTTTACTACATGTTACATTTTAAAAACTGATTTCCCTTTTCTCTTGCTAGCTATAAACTTAATAAAATATTTGAGAAACGTTCTAATGCTGAATTTTTCTCATCCTACTGAGCCTAGCCACCATATACATGTGAGTGTGTGTTTAATTATTGCATTTCTGTATTACATAATGGACTCCCTTTCTAAATGTGTGCGAATATCCAATTTCCGAATCTTTAGAAACATGTATATATTTATTGTTAGAAAGAACTTTAAATGGTATAAATATTTCTAGTTTGTGTGATTTGTAAAATTTTACAGCAGTATATGTACTGCTGTAAAATTTTACAAATTGCGGCCTTATTAGTTATATATAGTAAAATATTCTTGATACATCAACACCTTCAATGAAAAAGATTCATTCTTCTGTGAACAAAACTGGTCGAATTATGATGCACTGAATTTTTTTTAAAAATTTAGATCAATCAACGATCATCACTAGAAAGCGGATCCATTGATTGTGTGATCTCTCCTGAGGCAGCCGCTGAAATAATATAAAATCGCTTTAAAACAGTGATATTAAATTGAGCACTGAGGGCTTATACATGTATATATTCGACAAGACTGTATTTACTTTTAAATAATTACCTCAGGTTGTTGGATCTTCGTGGCAGTTTTTAAAACGTGTCTAAAATATCTGCTTTCATCAAATTTATATCTTTTTGACTCCTAAAAAAGAATTCATATTAAAAATCCAACTACAGTCAAAAAATGGGACACTGATTAGAGGAAATTACAGGAAAAGAGCAAAAGGCTATGCAAAAAAGAAAAAAAATGCCATAAAAATAAATTTAATATTTTAAATTTTTTACTTTTCAATATTTTATGATTTAAGAATAAAACAGAGCAAAGTTATTAATCATTAATATTTAGTTTCTCATATATATCTGAGAGGACCTTCGAACAGAATCTCGATTGTCAGATAGGGTTTTGATATTGTTACTAATCTGTAATAAAATTTCCTTATTTGATATTGTTAAATGACTAAAAATTGACTTGACTAAAAAAATAAACTTACAACGATTCTAAATGTTTGCTGAATGGATGTCTTGTCCATAACCAGCAACCTTGGTTATTATTTGACTATAAAAATGAAGGTTATGGAAAATACAAGAAATGTTTCTCTAACACTATTAATACTCGAGATTTGTGATTTCTTTATGTAAATTACACGCCCTCTCGGTAAACTATATAAACGCTTGTCGTTGAAGTGATTCAATGAATACTGTCTTTAAAATATTGATCGTGGTGCACTCTCTAACCACATTGTGAGCACTATTGCTGTTTTACAAGTACTATAAGTACTATGCATCTGTGCTCTTGCTGCCTGTGCTTTGGTTTATATAATAGAATAAAGCGTCTTTTCTCATTATCCAACGAATTGATTCTTTTTCATCGCACACTCAAAGGCCGATTTTCCGTTTCATTATATTATTACACGTTCTAAATGCTCCATCAGTTGTTGTGATTAGTGAATTCAGAGAGCTACGTTCAGGCCGAGATATTAATATTGTCCTTATTCTATAGCTTCGGGAAGCATCCCAAAATAATTCGGAAGTAGCTTCGCAACAGAAAGTTAACCTAACAGAAATTAGATTTAATTTCATAAATGATTTCAATAATTTCTGAAAAGTATTAAAAATTTAAAAAAATCTGTCGCTTTAACGACTGTAAAGTGGTATGGATACCGAATCCAAATGCATACATACAGATAGATATTTTGTCAATTTGTATGCAAATGCAGAAAGTAACAAAAAAAATATATATACATATACCTTGTCTCCCTGCTAAGCTTATTTTTGTTGACACAATTTAAGTATTTCTCGTTTCTGCTTTTCTTGCAAGGCAAATTGCACCGAAATTCAAGCGAAAAGAAATTTAGAACTAGATTTATTTTATTTTTCAGTTATTTCTATAACTGAAAAATAAAGCAAATACAAAAGATCTAAAAGAAAGTCAAAATCTGTCAATAGAAAGGAATATTTCTTTGTGAAACGCCGAATCGGGAGTTAACGATGCGTTAACTTGAATTTTTCAAACCAATTTCCTATAACAATTTATTTGAATATTTTTCCGAATGCTTCGTACAAATCTATGTTAGTTTACTTTGTACCAATTCTAAGAAATAAATAACAAAGTATATCATAAAATGCATAGAATCATCTTTGTAACCGGAAGTTTTTGGGATTTCTGTTCTTATTTGAAGGTACTTCATTCATTATTGTAGGGTTTTACAATCATTTTAGAATATAGCAAGAAATTTTGATAAATATTTTATTCAAACTCGAAAGAAAACAATTTGAAAAATGAAATATATTTTTTTATTCGATGGATGTAATTGAAATATTTTTCATCCAATGTGCAATTCTAGGTTTGCATATTAAATACCATAATGTCTTAAGATGATAACGATTCTGTGAATGAACCTTTTGTTTTTGAGGCCAGTGCTGTTTGAACTAGCCATTTTGTGCCACTGTTTTATTCGAGGATGACGCCTGAGCCTGCATTCCATTTTCAGGATGTTTTCCTCAGAAGGATTAATATATTAATCGTCATGCTAAGCAACTGTATCTCTCAGGTAATGCATTTGTTAAGGTGTATTATGTTTCGTGTGAAATCTTTTGCTTGATTATCCACAGTTCAGCAATGAGTCACATTAGTCATAAAATTCTTAATAACTTAGAATTCTTAATTCCTTTTTACTTTCTCATATATGTAGTATAGAGAAAATATAGTAATCGTCAAAAAATTCGATTCAAAAGATTTTGATAAATCACCACGTTTTAGACTTCCCTGAATTCAGAAGACACATATTTGGAAAAGGTCCGTCTGTCTGTCTGTGACAATGATAATTCAAAAACGCTTTCAGTTAGATGGTTGAAATTTAATATACAGTCTTTACATAAAATTTACAGATTTTTATCAAATTTTGAGTAAAATATGGTATGAGGAAGTCCGTCTGTCCAGCCATTCGTATATAAGTTACCACGATAATTACAAAACGAAGAGAGATAGATGGATACAATTCGGCGCACAGATTTAACATCTATATTGTAGACACCTGTCAAATTTTGAGCCAATTGACTCTCTGTCCTGCACTTTCAGAAACATGTAAACGCAATGACTTAAATGTATGAAATTTAGTACCGGATATTCTAACTATGGGTGTGAACTATTGTGTCAAATTTTTGTTTTAATTGGTTGAGGAAAACGTGTCTAAAATATAAATTCGATTTTTGGTTATTGTTAACGCATGCCAGGGATGAATTGTCAAATAATTCCCTAATGATGATAGTAGATAGATTCAGTAAAAATGCTAATTTCACGCCAAAAGTTAATATATCGTAACTTTTGTATGCAAATGCGATGTAAGGCGTTCCCTTTTATGACAAACTTATTAGAGGGTATGCAAGAAAGTTTTGGGGAGACCACTCCCATTAGTTAATTATGGCTTATCGCTACCCGCTGAGCTAAGTGATGACGAATGGCTAAATTCGAACTCGTGTTTGTCCCGAATCGGCCATCCTCTTCATCGAATAATAATATATTATCCATTAATTTCTGGAAGCGTTTTTGCTCCTTTCCGCTACTGTCTATAATTCTTTAAAAATATACATGTTCAATTCAATTTTGTGGTTTGAGCGATTTCATACCATATTACTTTGCTGCTTACCAAACTTCTACTGCGAATAAACAATAAGAAACACAATCATGTTTTGATTCATGTATGTGTCACTCGGTGAGTCACTGTTTTGTCTTAGAAGGTCGATGAAGCTCACTTGCTTCACGTTCAAAATCAATATTTTTGACAGCCTTCGTCAATATTTTTACGATTTTTACATGTATAATGAGCCAGTTGCTTTTCTTGCCTCAGCAAGTTTAAAAATAATTTTGTTGTAGATTAACATATTAAAGTGCATTTCACCCCTGCACAGGGTAGAAATTAGTCAGAGTCGAAGAAGCAAATCTGCAACTGTTCAGCCTAGCAACCAATGTTTTGCCTCTTGTAGTAGATGAAGCCTTTTTTTCTTGCTTTCCATTACATTTTGGAAAAAAAGCAATAATGCTCTATGCAAAGTTGCATAATCAACCTAAAAATACCATGCGTAATGATCTCATAAAAATGGGAAGTTTTATATTTTTCTTACGTTTTGTTTCTATGCTGAAGAACATCACTGACACAGATATCAAATTCAACGATTCTAATTTCCATCGCTTTTATAACTTTTTTGTGAACATTTTGAGCTGAGAAAAATTAAATGTTAACAATAAAAATATAGGAACTATCAACCTTATATTTATGAAATTGAATCAATATCATTGTGGCTTAAATATTATACCATTGATGGTTATGTGTTCTCTTATCAGAGTGTGATCTTATCCAGCATTATTCATAAACTAATAGACCAATGTGCATTGATTGCTCTCTGCGTTCAGACTAACTACTGAATAGTTTCCTGCTTTCCATCCAATGAGAATCAACTTACCCTATGTGCTCTAGAGAAAGACAACCTATCTCAATAAACTGTTCTACTTCAAATAACATCTAGGTCTCCTGGATTGTTTTCTTCAATTGATAATACCCTACTTCTATTTTATAATGTTTCCTCAATTAATGGATTTAACTTGAGATGTTAAATTAAGTGGAATTCGAATTATCATCAGTATATTTCCCTATTAATAAGTCTGAATTAAAACATTTAAAAAGCATAGTGCAAAAGGAGCTTTTTATTTTCCTGAATTACCCTAGAAGCTTATTCATTTTTTTTTTGGTGCTGACTAAGTGATGGTAGATTGGTTAGGAATGCATCAATTTCAAATACTTTTAATGTATTAATCCACTGCATCTGAAACCTCTTTCCTCGGCGTTAAAAAATAAGCGTTTGGTTGCCCGAAACCGTTCGAACCGTCATTATAAGGTTAAAAAAAATCTCTTATGAAAAAGAACACGCATAACTCTGATCATATTTTTAACAGTTTTATCCTTCATAAGAGAGAGAGTTTTACGAATAATGAATATTTTTGATATTTTTCACATATAGTATGAATACGAAACCTTATGCGATATAATATGTGATGGTTGCGAAAAAAACTGTTTTGTTTTCTTTGTAAAATTTGGAGAATTGAGATGAGCTGCATTGTTTATTCAGTGACATTTTATATATTCTACATAATAAACTTTGCTAAGATCTATTTTATTCAGAGATCGTGGATATTGTTTGCACTCATAAGGATAAGCGAAATGGGAACACGAGTTTCATCGATTTGGAATTAATGAAACAATTCCTAATTTTTGCCAAAGTATTGTTAAAATTCATAAATAAGGGACATAATTTCTGTGGTTTTAGCTTTTTCTTTTAAAACATAGCATCGATAAATTAATATTAATTGGGTATTTTGTTGCTAAATAAAAAAAAATTAACTAAAGTATAATGCAATTTCAAATCAGAACTTTGACGAGTTAAAAAATGCCAGTTTTCATTACACTTTAGAAGAAAATAAATAAGAATTTTACTTAAGATGTATGTACTGTTAAGACAAGCTTAATGATAAAATAAGCTTTTAAAAGAATTTTTTTGATAAATTAATAAATATATAGTTGTGATCTTGATAAAGCTTTATTTCTACAATAGGAATATTATTTTCTACTGCTCAATAAACTATTTGAAAATCAATGTTATTCTACATATGACTCTATTAAAAACCTTTGATGGAAGTATTAATCTGAAATAAGATGGACTGCAACATGGAGAACTTCTCATGCATTAAGACGAAACTTGAAAATCTGTTATTTTTTTGGATAAAATTAGATAGGATATTTCATAAAGATGATCTGTATTAATTGACATTAAAATTATATACAAAAAAATATATATATTACTATTGCTTACTATTTATTTATTTATAGGTATCTAAGTATCCTACCCAGAGGGTGTAAGATATTTACAAGTATGTCTTTATAGACAAAGTTGTAATGTGACAGATATCTCCAATTAAAACTCCATTAGCGGTCAATAAAATTATAGCATTACAATTTCTGGATTGTAAATGAAGCATTTTTAATGCTTTTAACAACTGTTTAGCCTGAAATTTAATACTTTTGTCTTTAGCTCAATAAAATGAAGTGGATTGTAGTTTTTCAAACAGTTGATTGTGAAACTTAACAAAGATGTATCAAATTATGAATTGATTAATGCTAATTAAATTATTAAAAAGCATAATAAAATTGCATTATTAGATCACACCCTCGCTTAACAGTAGGTAAATGTGAGCACTAATAAATATGAGAATTTTGTTTTCTGATTAGTAGAGGAACATCTATCTCTTGGTCCAGCTAGTAGGAGAACACAGTCTGAACTGAGGGATTGCCTCTTTCGATACCTCAGGGGGGACTGGAACCGCAAGTGAGCTTAAACAACTTTAAAAAATTAAAAATTATCAACATTATCAATTTGGAGGTTTCGTTTAAATCTTCTTTATGTATCGAAAAGAACAGTTATTTCAGAACAATAATTCATCATTTTTGAGTGCAACTTATATGTTATTTGTCCTTTTAACAAAATACTTTATATCTCGGCTTCAAAATGCTACTTTCCTACTTTTGCTTTAATGAACAAACGAGAGACATTTTTTCTTTTTTTGTTACATTATTCTTGCTTTTGATTTTGGAGTAATTTCTGAAATTATTGTATAATTTTGAGCTTCAGAAATTCAATAAAAAAGAAAATCTATCACTCTAATTTTCTACTTTTTATTATTAATGTATCCCACAATAAATACAGTGTGCCATCATATCTTTAGCATTCTTATAAATTAAAGCGGACTAATTGTGAAATATTAAGCCATTTACTATGCACCAATTGTTAATAACCAATCCATGGATAAGAACTATTATTATAACTTACAATGACGAAAATGTTATTAATTAGAACGATTAAAAAGCATAAATTTTCACCATCACACCTGCATCATTTTCGTAAACTAGAATTAAAAAAATTGTGAAGAATCAAGCCAATTACCATGCACCAGATTTTTATGTAATACTCAATCTAAAAATCTGCACCTTTCTAATATCTTGAAAAAGACAAAAATGTATAAGCAGTACTCTTAGAAAGGTGAAATTTTGAATGGAATTTTTGGTTATCCACTTAAAAAAAGGTGCGAAAGAATATAAAAAGGCAGATTGTTTTCCAAAACTCAATCATGCTGTGCCTTTCATCTACTTCTTCACTTGATTTACCCATATTGCATTAATTATTTGTCATTGTAAATAACACCTTTCTTACTGCATGAAAAATTATTAAGTTGCAATGCTGAAGAAGATAGATCATTTTTCATTTTTATAACTCAGAGATCAACAGTGTTATTTTCTTGGTCACTTTCTTTCTTCAGTTTCACAGTTGTTTCAAACTGGGGATAAGCTGAAAATATTCTTTTACTCAATGATAATGTTTCCGTTTTCACCCATTTTGACTCAAGGCAGTAGGCTGGTACCACTAGGGGGAAGGATGTTCCCCAAATAAATAAATAAATCCTTCATCACTGTCACTGTTGGAAAACATATAATCATTTTCGCTTTCAAACAGATCCTTCGTAATGCTTGATAGTCCATCTCTAGTATGAAAAATGAAAAATTTTCGCGATCTATTTGAGATCACTCTTTTTGTTTATTTCATTTATTTCTCTCTATGGCTCAGGTTTTCTGAAAAATTTGACATTAATGGAAGAAAATTTAAGGTCTATCCGAGAAGAATAAATATGATAGAGAGATTATTTTACTTACTTGATGCTTTTTCAAACTAGAGCCATATAATTCAGGATTCAAGATTAATATCCGATATAGTCGGAATATAAATTCATAATCTGTGGAAATTCTCTGAAGATGATTTCATTTAATTGCTTACATCAAATGAAAACATAATAAACCAATTTTGATGAATTTATTTTAAAACTCTCATTAAAATGTGACACACTCTATAATTCTTTGAACAAGTAAAACGTTTATTTCTGTATAATGAATATTCTTCTAAAAATGATATCCTATAGACATCTAACTGATATTTCATACCGATGCGATGTTCAATTTTTGTGATAAAAAAAAGTAGATTTCATGATAACTTGGAAAATGACACTGAAAGTAAGTTTTGCGGTTAAATAAACCAAGTCTTTTTATTTTAATTTATATTTTTAAAATCTCAAGAATATTTTATCCGTGGAATTTTAAGAATATGCACAAAAAAAATTTACATGCATATAAAATAAAATATAAAAACTGAAATAAAACCAGGTTTCTTCTCTTACAAGCTTTTGAAAATGACTAAAAGGACATCAATAAAAAAAATGTTTGAATTTAAAAATTAATTAAAAAAAACAATTGAAAAACAGTTAAGCATAATTTTGAGATGTTTCATTTTACACAACTGTTTATGAGATTCATTCATTAAAATCAATCACCATTAAAAAATTATCTGTTTGAAAAAACTTATTGCTGAGGGAATTTAATAATCTTTAATTAATAATTTATTAAACGAAAAGTAAAATAAGTTTTCATATTTAATTTATGAACCAAGATAAAAAAAAATTAGTAAAAATTTAGAGCAGAACTAAAACGTTTTTAAATGTATCAAAATTATATAAGTTTCAATGTTTATTCATCAAATGTTTTTATTAAATAAATATCTAATTATTGGATGACGGTATGTAAATATTAAATTACATAAACTACAGATTCTTTTTGAATGCAGTTAAACGAGTATTCAAGAAAAAGTGTATAGTAGATTTGGTTGCATTTGCATATAATTAAATGTAAGTATATTTAATCAGTATATTCTTTATTTAAGAAAAGAATAATTCTTGTAAGAGTTCCATCATAACTTTCAAATGTCATTTATGAGTTCTTTTTTAAACTCTGATGATTATTAAATATATTGTTTATTTAAATATTTGCTAAACATTTAAACGGCTTTAAAGGAATTTTTTTCAGTATAATAAATTAATATAAATTGCATTTTTAAAATTATTCAATAATACTTTCAACTTTCCGAAACAAATATGCGTAGAAAAAAATGCTGTTGAATAAAAACTGTCTGTCTATTTATAAGTGAATAATTACGAAAGTATTGAAAAACCGAAAGCAAACGCATAAAAAAAGTCTTTTTAAATGCACGCCTTTGACAAGGTAACATAAACGTTACCATTATCCTTAAAATAAATTATTTACAATGTATTTCGAAACGAAAAATAAAAAATTTCTTTTAAACGAAAGATAATTTTTTTAGGAAAAGGCGGAACCCTTAGGAAGCTTTTCTGTTCATTTTTTCTTCAAGCATTCATCTCAAGAAAAATCGGAAAGAAAGTACTTTACAGAAAAAGTGTTCTTCTAACAAAAATATTTTAAAATTGACTTCATCGTGATTTGTTGCAGTAAATATCATTCTTTCAAGCAGATTTATACCGTAAACTATAGATCATAACACAGATGTATATAGTTTCTACATTCTACATTAATCAAAATACACATCCATATTTAAAAAAAATGTTTTTTCTTACATATTTTTTTTATTACTGGATTCACTAAATTATCTGAAATAAATGAAATTCATTAATTTTTTTTCAAGAGTGTATAAGCACAGATTCAATAAAAATATTAAAAAAATCCACTCTTAATAAAAATATTTATTTATCCTTAATACATATACTTACATACAACTACTTACTCTTCAAATATTTTTTTTCTAGAGTATTATGATATAATGAAGATATGTTTGTAAAAAGACTGAAGACTTCTTAAAAAGACATCGCACTTGGAGAATGACAGACATTGCATAATGTTAAGGTTTGCAATACTTTTTATTGATTGTACGGTTTTTCCTTTTATAACTTTAAAAACTATAGAATATTTACAATTATAGAATATTACAATTTACATAATCATTTACAGAACTATGGCACAAATAATCACTTTCAATGGAAGTTCAAATGCATATAATTGACGAAATATTTCATTAATATATACGAAATGAACACTTTTTGTTGAAAATATTTCTCTGTTCTTTAGGAATGCTTTTAATATAACTTGTGTATGATAAAAGTAACGAAGTATAAAGAAATACCATTGCAAAAATGATAAGGGTGAAACTCAAGACTTTTTGGGTCAGTCCATCAAAGTGTTTGCTGATCAAAATGCATGCATAAAATAGCGATCATTATGAAAATGATTTTAGACAAAAAAAAAATTGTATTACTCAAGAGCCAGGAGCTAAACATAATATGTTTTTACATGCTGTTAGATTACTAGAATACATCTCTCACTCGTATTATGAATTAAATCTGGAAAAATATCCCTTGAACAATTCCTAATTTGAATATTTAAATACTAATTAGAGAAAAATGCTTGATACCATCCAAAGGGCTATTTGATTTTTAAACTATAAATTTATCTTTAGATAAGAGAAAATAAACACATCTAAATTACAACAAGTTTTACAGCTGAAATGTCACACAATTTCATTGGCAAATCATTACCCACTTCATTAACCAATTTACTCTCATCAGGATTAATTTTGAATTTACTATAAGGGTAATGGATTGAAGAGGCCCTCGTCACTATACAAAATCAAAAAGTAGAATTTTGTTGAACAGATATAGATTATTTTTCAGAAATAAAGTTACCTTGTCTTTTCGATCTACGCTGGAGAATCTCTCAAAACGTCCAGACTTTTAAAGACCATTGATTTTTAATATCGAATAATATTTGCTAAACGTTCCATGTTGACACACTTTATCCTCAGACTCATTACTAGACAAATTATCATGTTTAGTAATCAGATTGTTATATATTAGGATTAAATGCCATTTCTTAAAAGGAATCATACCGACAAGGTCATGAAATAGTCGTCACACTATTCAATCAAAAGTTGAGATACATTGAAAGGCTACAATCCATTCTTGAAAAAAAATTGCCATATTTTTTCAACCTGCAATGCATTTCTCGAAATTTTCGAACTTTATAAAGGCATTGACATTTAATATCGAAAAATATTTATTAAACTTTATATCACATTTATCTTTTCCTATCAGCCTAGAAACTTTGAAATATACCTCCTCTCAACGCTAACTATTTAAAATTGATTAGAATATTTTTCAAAAGATCCATCCTTTTATAAGATAGATAAATAGATTTATGATGTGGCAACGACGACTCCTCTCTTGGCTGACGACAGAGTGGATGCCGTATGTTTGGTCTTACATTTGTGAGTTACTCACTGTAGACTAATACACGTTTGTTTCTACAGTGATCGATTACTTTTGTTCGCCGTCCGCTGATGGCATACTTTTTCTTACTCAGAACACTTATTTTCTTTCGAGAAAGCAGTAAAATGCATCCATCTTGGGTTCAACCTTCATTTCTTTTCATACTTTAACATAAAAGTTTTCAAATTTCAATCTTGTTTAGAATAAAAAAATTTGGATGTTGCTTTTGTTTCATATCGTTTATAAGAAGAAAAGAAATCGTCATATTTTTTTTATTTAAATATCTCAATGTTTATGGAAGGTTAAAAGGTCAAATCCATTTCATGAAATTCGAATACAATACAAGAAACTGGATCTAAGGGCATCGAAACCATAGTAATCTAGACAGCACACCATAGATTGATTAATTAAATTTGAGAAAATATGATATAAGCTGCATTGTTCTATGAATACAACTCTCTCTCAGAAAGTTGTTTTGCACTCAGTTCCTGAATAAATTGTTATTTCCAACTATTATTCTTCAGCATTAGAGTCCTGTTTGTGCTTTTGGGCTTTATTCTTTATTGAATAATTATGTTTGTTCAATGCGTTTGTGCATCACGCAGCTATATCTCGAAATGTTACTTTGCTTCTTGATTGAATTTGAAGTATTACCATTAAATTAGTATCAGATAGCTTTATCTCAAAATGTTGTTTCGAACTTGGTTGCGTATTGAATAACTAGTACTATTTTATTTTCCTGAATATCAAAGATTTAGACCTCAAAATGCTGTTAGGGCTTGGTTCTTTATTTAATATATATTTCCGTTAAAGTTTCTGAGTATTAAAGCTATATGCAGAATCCGAAAATATGGAAATCACTGAACTGAAACATAGAAATTGCATAACAGGTAATTATCAAATGTGTGTTTAGTACAACTAATTATCTATAAGTAACTTAATACCAAAAGAACTGCTCTTCATATTCTTGATCTTCAAAGATGGGTTAAACAAAAGGAAAATATTCGTTCACACAACAACAATAATCCATTAATTTGTTAATCAGTCATAAAAGAAATAATTTATAAATAAGTTATCGTAATTGTGTTAGTTATAAATAAGTATAAATAATTTGCTAATAGTCGCAGTTATGAGTTAATATTTAATATTGTTTCAGACGTCAGGAGTTCTCAATTGTTAGTTGTTCAGAAAATCCCATTAAATATCTGATCGGAAAAATCGAGATAGGATACAAAATAGGATACAAAATATCCTTATATTGTTAAAAACATAAATATATAATTATTTCATGATCCTTTGTGTCTTAATACATGTTTTATATTATAATAAATTTCTTATATTATTTTTATAGCGCCAACTGAGGACAACTTTAAAAGCATTTTTTGTCTAATTCAGAGCATTAGCAGTAGCTTGAAATGCTTTCACATGTGACCAAAAGAGCTTAGGCAACGACTTTCTTTTTGTGTTTGTGTATTTGTATTTAGCACTAAGTAAATCCATAAACTGCATGATTTACCTCATGTGTAAGCATCAATGGACATCGGGATTAATGAATGAAATAGATGCTGACAAATCTAGCTTTTATTGTTACTTATTGAGCAAAATTAATTAGAAAGCTAGTTTATTTGTTTATTATTACTGTCTAGTTTGAATAGACAGTAAAAATAAATCTTTTTGTCTGAAAAAAAAACTACCATTAAATATTGTACGGAATAAAGTAATCGGATTTATAGATTAACTAGATAACCGATTTCAGCTACGATGCATTTTTAGGATTTTCTATTCTTTTTTATTCGGAGAATTCGGAATTCAAAATACCATTAATTTCTATTCTTTTTATAAATATTAATTTGATTAGATAATTTTGATAAAAAATACATACTAGAAAAATAGTAAATTATTATTTCCTTTAAAAGAAATTTTTAAAAAATTTCCTTTAAAAGAAACTTTAAAAGACATTTAAAAAATAGTAAATGATTATTTCCTTTAAAAGGAATAATCAATTACTATTTTTAGAATCAATTTTTGAAATGATTTTCTTTTATTTTTTGAAGTGTCAAATGGATAGAAAAAAAATCATTTTGATTTCACAATTGATTAATAGAAATTCCTTTAATAAGTGAATTAATCCAAACAGAATCAACTTCATCTATAAATTTAAAATTTTATAATAAATTAAGATCTAACAACACCAATTTAAGATACCTTATATGAAATAAGATTTAAAAAAATTCTAGTTAATTGGTTCATTTTATGCTAAGAGAAAATCAGAAAGCGATGTTAAAAAATTGAGTTGTTAATATAAATTTTGTTGTGTTAAAATTATTTCATGTTGATTTCGTCTCACTTTAAATATTTCAGTTAAATTAGTTTTCAGCATCATATCTTATGAATCTTTAGAAAATAAAGAAGTTAATTTCCTAAAAAATATGTACATGATGATTGATTTCGGAATTTTAGTGATATGACTAAAATAAATATGAAATCCAAGTTCTAGACTAATCCAAATTCTTGAATTGTAAAATTTAACATTTTTAATAATATCGGAATTACAAAAATGCTTAGTATTTTATCAGTATATACTTTTGTTTAAAAGCGCTGTAAAAATAAAGATAAGTTATGATAAATATCTGCAAAGCTTGGACTTTTAAGCTTAAAATCCAACGTACGAGAAATGCCTTTTGACAAAATATTCAATAACTAATTTGACAGTCACCTGAAAATTTCTGATTTTTTCATGAGTATAGTCTGACTCTAATGAGTTGGTGAAAATGTCATCAGAGTAGTTTGATATCAGACGAGTCTAATTTTATAATTTAGGAGACGAATCAAGATTTGTCAATTCTAGATTCTTTCATTATACCAAATTCTTCACCAACACAGGACATGCCAATAATGGAAAATAGGAAAAAAGAAATTGGTTGGACATCTCGATCCTCTATACGTACATGTCATACTTTTCCCTTTCCGCAAGTTATCTCATTTACATGAGGTTCGCCATTGTCAGAGATCCGCTGTAATAAAAAATAGATGTGAATGGTCTCCTTATTTGCTCTCGACTTTTGTTTTGTAAAATTATAAATTGAAATGAAATGCTTCAGTCCTCAAAAGCGCCTTTAGAGAAAAGAAGACTAAAAAGAAGTCTAGTATATAATATAGTAGTTTATTGATTTGCATCGATAATACATGAGAGAGGTAATTTAATTCTCTATGATAATTTAACTGAGCACACAAGTTGCCACAACTCATCTTTACTTTAAAAATATTTTGGTTATTATTATTTCAATTTTAATAAAATTGGACAGAATAAAAGACATCTTCATCAGATCGTAGTAATTGCATATATATATGAAGATTGCATACCCTATAAAATGATTATTCAGAAACGTATATGCTTGAATTAGATGTTTATGAGCTTACCTTGTCGAGGCAGCAGAAATCTGAAACATAATGCCTACATGGACAACGTGATAAAAATGAAATTGCTTAGAACGTATTTTATTAAAAAATGTTAGTCGTTAATCGATGGAAAAATTGCTGAATCAGTGTTTATCTAAAATACATGGCGTAATAGGATTTTGTGTCTTCTAATTCAACAGTCGTTTTGTGATACGGTTAAGAGTTTTTAATAAAAAGCCTTGGCTGATATTTTATCTCACACATATTCTGGCATTTTGAAATTATGATTCATTTAGTGCAAGTTTATTCAAATCAGGCCTGCAAGTGTGTACAAATATCTAAAATAAATCCAGTTCAGGTAAGTAAAAGAAATCGAAAATAATAAATGAGAATAAGGCTAATTTTTCTCTAAATACCGTATAATAACATAGCGCCACTATTTTTCTACGTTAGATTAATTTCAGACAGTAGTCACAGTCATTAATTTCCAGCATGAAAGCAAACAATTCATATATATGCACAATAACACTTGCCAAGAGAGATTAGAAAATGCATAGTTTAATATTTGTACACATCTTGAAGGGAGGAAAATCAATCTTCGTTATTTGATCCATACCTACAAATCTCCAGAGGTCGGCTTGGGGGGACTTCACGAAATAGCGGAATTCAGTCACCCTCTGCTGTGATAAATTTCAAACGGAAAATGCAATATTTTCCCCCAATCCCTGCTTTCCTGTTGGAATGGAAAAGAGAGCAAAAACGAACCACATTTCCCATTTTTCTTCTAGCGCGTGTGATTTGAAGCCAGTGATTTTACCTCCAGAGAATCAATAAAAGTATCTCTAAACGTAAGCAGTCCTAATGATAGCTTGGGAAAATATTAAACCGTAGGCAAAAATAGTTGGGCGGTGGTTAGGCTCGATGTGAGTTCTATAATTACAATGAGGCTGTAGTTGGAAGTGCGTTCCTTGCATTCAAAGAGTTATCCTCTGTTTGAGACGGGTTGCTTTTTGGTATAACTGCAAACGGTTTCGGCAGCATGCATGAGAGGGGGGGGGGATGATCAATGGGTCTGCGGAAGTGCCCAAACAGGGGAATATTTAGGAAGGGATTTTGAAGCAGAGCACTTAGTTGATTTCGGTGGTTGTGTCTGTTGTAAATTATTTACTTAAATGATTGTAACAATCCCGTTTTTTTCACTTGAAAGGAGAGATGGCCTCTTCCGAGAGGTTTAGAAACGTTGTTCGAAAATATTCTTAACTGTACCAATTGATCAGTTGGGACGTGTTTAGTTTAGAGTACTTTTCAGTAATCGTGTCTGCTCTAAATTATTCATCCAAATGGTTGTTACAGTATATATATTTTTTATATCTGAACTTAGGGATTTCGTTGGAATGGCTTAGGTTTTTTCAAATGTACTGATTGGAATATTTCCATTTAAAGTAGTTTTTTAGGATTCGGTCTGTAGTAAATTATTTAATTAAGAATAATTGTTACAATCCTCTTCTTTTTTCCCTAAAGAAAAAGAAAATCTCTTTACAACGTTTGAGGATGTTGTTTGAAAACATTCTCAAATTCCCTGATTAATAAATGGGAATATTTTTAGTTGATACTAGAATTTAGTGCTTGCGTTTTACATTTTATTTAAGTTTGGTTTTGGTTTGGTTTTATTAACGTCCCGTTTTGAAGCAACACTAGGGCTATTTTGGGACGGACCTCGTAATTTTGAACCACGGTCAGATGACGAGGACGACACCTGAGCTGGCACCCCCCTCTCCACACCACACTACACCAGCGGGAGGACGTTTGGTCATGACGGATTTAACGTGCAACTGACTCCCTTACACGTCGGTTCATCGGTGGAATCGGGTCACGAACCTGAAACCCTCCGGTTCCGAAGCCGAGACCTTACCACAAGGCCACCGCGGCCCTTTACATTTTATTTAAGAGAAATCGTCACAATTTTCTTCTTTTTTCGCCATATCTCATCAGAGAGACTTAAAGATATTGTTCTGAAAGGTACTCAAATGCTACAATTGACAATGCGAGATATTTTAATCTTATCTTTGAATATTTTGGATATGTTAACAATTTCGAACGGAGTTTAGGCAACTCATTACTAATATGATGCGTGCAGCAGTATATATTTGCCTGCGAGTTATTTCAAGCAGTTGACGAAACTTTGAGTTAATTACACTTTAATTACCATTCTGGTAATGTGTCGAGA
This sequence comes from Argiope aurantia, assembly GCA_026543865.1. Taxonomy (NCBI): domain Eukaryota; kingdom Metazoa; phylum Arthropoda; class Arachnida; order Araneae; family Araneidae; genus Argiope; species Argiope aurantia. Next base: position 13,997 of record JAPMOR010124183.1, on the reverse strand, counting down.
ATGAGAAACGGAAGAATAATCAAGAAAATGTTTTAGAGCACCTTGATAGATGCAAAATCTTTAAAATGTGTTTAAAATTGAATTTCGTTTACCCAAGACAGAAGTCTAAATTGAATATGTTTTATCGAAAGAAAATCAGCTTGAAAAGAAATTGAAGATAAAAGAATTATTATAATTACAAAAAAATGTAATTATTTATATTTTTAAATGTTAAAAATGTAATTAACATAATTATTAAATCTTTCTTTGAAAAGAATTAAATTTTTTATTTAAATTGGACATTTTTTAAATAAAAATACATCCAGTAATTTTTATTTACTTAACGCTATTTAAAACATTAAAAAAAACTGATGGCAGAAACTCAATTTCTTTTAAAATCTTAAATTTGAATTTGAGATACTTGAATTCACTTCAGAAACTATAAAAAATATTTTCAAGTAAAAGTTGTTTTTTTTATCATTCTTTGGTTGAAATGAAAAATATCCGACGAATCCCGAACTCTCTTTGAATTCAATAAAAAATAACGAAATAAGAATTGAATTCATTATTCATTGCAAATGATTTTACATGCTTTCAACAAATTTATAGAAAGAAATTTATTAAATCTTGTCTAGACTTTTCGAGTACTTTGAAACATATAAATATTTCTTTCCATTGTTTTATTGTTGAAGTATCGGTGGTAGGATGTTCAGGCTCCAGATTCAGGCCCTGAGATTTCCAGATTTTAGACTCCATTCCTCCGAAGAACCACCGTATTAGCGAGCTTTGTGCATTTTAAATCTGCCGGGGCTAAATGTCTTCCAGCTTATGTGGTGTAGAAGTTTGGAGAGGGGTGCTAGCTCAGGTGCCATTCTCTTCATGTGATTGATGTTCGAAATTGCGAGTTACGCCCCAAAATAACCTTAATATTGCCCTAATAGCCATTTAGTTATTATAACGTCCCGTTTATAAAAGTATAATTAAATTAAAAGACTGGTTCAAGATATATATATATATATATATATATATATATATATATATATATATATATATATATATATATAAACTTCTTCATTTCGAATAATATAACAGATGTCGGCTCTATGAATACTTGGAGGCTTTTTATTTAAAGTGGATTTTATTTGTAACATGATAAAGATTCCATTTGCTCACATTTTATTTGTACTTAATTATTTGATCAAACATTTTTTTTTCATATCTTTATTATTTATTTGTTGAACCCACTTATGCATTGAAAGGTTGGTTTTATGGTTATATATGGAAAGTCATCGATATCACTTTTTTTAAAATCAGCATTTAGTTTCCTGTCTTTTCGTGTTGAAAGATATAATTTTTTAATCAATTTCCGAATTGCTCACTGATTTGTGAGAAAATTCTGTACTGTATATTTTTAGAATTTAATTATCAGTCAATCAATGAATTTTATTCAATCTTTACTTGTGGGAGGGGTCATCTGGAAATGAATTTGAGATATCTGAATGCTAAAATTCCATTGTTTATTTGTTATATTGAATAATGAAATATATTAAATTGACCAAAATAATAAAAATAGAAAAAAATATCGTAAAAAATCTTGCTTTTATTAGTGTATTCAAATGTAAAAAATTACTAAAGAATATGGAGGTTAAAGTAAAAATCATACAAATAACGAAAAGGAATTTGATCAATAGTCAATATGAAATGAACGAACACTCCTATTCGTTCATTGACAATTAGTTTTTTTTGTTTAATTATATTAATGTCCCGTTTTAAAGCAATACTAGGGATATTTTGGAAAGGATCTCGCTATTTTGAGCCACGGTCATTTGACCAAGGTGGCACCTGAGCTGTACCCACTTTTCCAAACTTCCACACCACACCACACCAGCGGGAGGACATTTGGACCCGACGGATTTAACGTGTGCCAAGCTCACTTACACTACGGTTCTTCGATGGAATTGGGTCTCGAACTTGAAATTCTGCGGTTCCGGCGTCGTAACCTTACCACCAGGCTACCGCGGTCATTCTTTAGAAGTTAAACCATGAATATTATTAAATTTCCAATTTATTCAGAATATTTATAACAACACTTCATTATTTTAAGATTTTTGATAAATTTTTTTATTATTATTTTACCTTTTAGTACACTATTAAAAGCGTGCTTTCTAAAAGTTATTTTACTTTCATAATTTTTTGCATGTTTATATTTGAATTTGATATAAAAAGTTGAATTTATACCATTCGGTATAGATTACAAAACTAGTGCTTTCGAAAACAATCACTTTAGAACTAACGCATTTGCATGTAACCAAAATAAAAGAGTTAGCAAATAGACATACAAGTAGCGTGACCTGGAGACAGGATCTTCTTGTATGGTTGGACATGTTGGTAAAGAGACTTACTTATTTTTATAAACGTGATTAATTATTATAAAATGATTGATATCTAGCTAACCTAATAATATTGTTCTAAAATGATTGATATTTAGCTAACATAATAAATTGTTATAAAATAATTGATATTTAGCTAATATAATAAATTGTTATAAAATGATTAATATTTGGCTAACATAATAAATTGTTATAAAATTAATATTTGACTTTCTGAAATCTTTTTAATTTTCCTTATTTCCTGCTAATCATATTTGTATTTAATAGGAACGTTTAGGGCGCATATCATTCAGTGAGAATCGTCAAAGCAATGCTTTCGAAAACAATCATTCTGGAAAAGGCACATTTGCATGCAGCCGAAATAACCGAATTAGTAAGTGGAAGTGCAAATAGCGTGACGAAGGGACAAGTTCCTGTAAGGTTGGTGAAGTTGGTTAGAGGGCTTAGTTGCTATTTTAAATGTGATAAATTGTTATAAAATGAATAATATTCGGTTTAATTTACCATATATTTACCAAGTTAAATTTTGTTACATCATAATAAAAATGTTTATGATATGTATCCATACGGATGTTGCATGTTTCGTGCGCATTTGTCTATTGATCCTAAAAAAAAATACTAATTTACTTTTTATCTTAATTAAGAGCATGCCAAAATTCGGAAAGGGAACGGATGATATTAGGAAGTTAATGGATTAGCAGTAATGAAAGTTCATTGTAACATTTATGCATGAAAGGCGTCAGGTATATTTTTTCAAGTGAATTACCATAGCCATTCCTGTAAATAATTAATCAAATTTTAGTCAATGTGGTCTTGGCTGTTACTATTTTGTACTGAAATTGATTTATAATACATGGATTGCTAATAATGCTTTTCTTATCCAGTGTCAGTTTCTTTTGAATTATATGCAATTATTTAATTACCAATAATAAAAAGGAATATTTGTATGTTGGCGCTCTACTGCCCAGGTGTTTGATCTAGAGTTACAGCATTTGGAGGGTAGGATATGTGCCTCGAAGCAATTTTGTTTTGAAAATTTATTTAGAATTTTAATGTAAAATTAGTCAAACTTTTAACGTTTATCACCATAGTTTCCGAAAACATTATAGTGCAAAAAATGTTTTATGTCATCTTGAAATTCAAAAAAAATTATCTTTTCAATGATAGCAATTTTTTACTATACAGTTTTTCTATTTTTAATTAAACTTCCGAATGTTTTGAGCATATTTTTCAACAGAGTATTTCTTTACCAAAATGAAACTAATGTAATTTTCATTATTGTTACTAATATTTTATCTTGTTGTTTTTTTCTGCTGTGTGATGCATGAAGATTCGGCTTATTTTTTCCATGCTGAATATGATTCAGAATAAAGCATTCCTAAATTTTTAAAAATTTAGTTGCACTTGTAATTAAAGTTTAATTCCAGAACTACGAATTGGTGAAAATCTTTTAAAGAATGTCTATTTTTAAATACTGCTGCTTTTTCCCGTGATATAATTTGATATGTATAAATATAGATACAAAATTAAAAAAAAAATAGAGAGAGAGAGAGAGAGAGAGTTTTAAGCGGAATAAAATTCTAATAAATATGAGTTATATGCCTATAAAAAATTGAAATTTAAAAATATTTTACTGAAGAAGGCATTAAAGCCACGTTACATGAAATGTTTAATTAAAATATTTTGCAACCATTAATTCTGGTGAATCAACTGGTCGCCAAAGATGGATGGTAAATAAATAAAAAATATGAAAGGAATAATTGAATTAAAACTACAACTTAACTTCAAGGTGAGAGAATATTTTTGTATTAAAACAGAATGTTCTGTTTTATTTTCCTACATTAAGAAAACTTATTTTCAGCTTAAATTCTTTTGAGAGGTTATGAACATCAGATGATCAACTTTTGGAAGAAGCTGCTGATTTCAGAAAAATTCAAATTAATGCATCGATGAGGATTTAAAACTTGCTGAATTTAAATTCTTGTTTAGTATTTGATATAAATAAATGATTTTCAAAACATACACATAAAACTTTTGATTACTTAAAATTTTTTAACAAAATATTCAAAAGAAATTTTTTTCATTTCAAATATTTTTTTTCAAAATTGACTACCAGATAGCGGCACTAGAACAAAAACAAAATTTGAATTAAATATACAGATTGATTTTTAATTTGGATAAAATTGTGTTTGCAATCGAGAATAAATAAATGTGTAAAATTTCAAATATGCAACACATCAGAAAGAGTAAAGCAAAGTATTGAATTTTATAAATATGAAACAAGTTAAATAACTGTGTATAAAAAGAATAAAAAACGGCATCATCTTTTAGTTTATTTATACACAAGCAGGAAAATCAATCTAGAGAAAGAAATTTGTTCCATATTAACCCCCTTTGAATTTTATTTGCCCAAGAATTGGATTTAAATAAGATTTTCTCGGAATTATTTATGTGATGTTTTCTTAGATTCTTTTCAATATTGGCCAAAAGCAAAAATCAGTGAAGAAGATACAATAAAATTCATCTATCTAATCTTCAAAGGTCATTATGCAAGTCACATCATTACTGGCATCCAAAGTTTTAAAATAATCCAATATTTCTAATAAAACTTCGGAAAGACTTTTTGGCAAAAGCGCAAGTCAAGTACATTTCGATGCAAAAGGATGGGAAAGTGCATTTTTCTGATGATATCCACTTTCAATTCAGATGCTGTGAGGCAGTGAGAATAAAATCTTTATTATGTTCCCGGGAATCAGAAGAAAATGCGCAAAACACCAAAACCCACAATGAGGGAAATCATCAAAAGGCAGGATCATTATGAGAGGCAAAAGCATTGATCAGTTGAAAAGATGTGTAAAGAAACCTTTTTGCTCTCTACAACTATTTCAATATGCATCTCAACTCTAAAGCAAAGGATCTTTTCACTCGGGATCTGAGGCTCCATTTCTGGCGTAACAAATTGAAAACCCTGACCAACATACACTTACATAAACCGAATGCAAGCATTTCCTTACTCTTTTCTTCCTTTTTCGATTTTTCCAATACAAGAATTCCATGTCTTTATGACAGGTTATAAAGATCCTTTTCCATTTGCATGAGAATATCTTCAGGAGTGAAAAAAAATATGCATGGACTTCAATATTGGAGTTTTACTTTAAAATTATAATGATTTGGCTTTTGGTTAGAACATTGTCGAAAATTATTCTTGATTTAAACTTTTGGTTTCGAAATATTAAGTTATATTTACGAAAAAGAGTATTCCGATTTAAATTAAAAAATTGGGCATTTTGAGTTTGGTTTCTTCGAATAGTAAAAATAAGCAAATATAAGAGTTGGAGTTTTCCCCTCTTAACAGATTGAATTTAAAATTTGATACAGACATATAGTTTTGGTGAAAAGAAACTTATGCCAAGTTATATTAATCTATCTCGTGAGCTTTCGGAGGCCGCGGTGGTGTTGTGGTAAGGTCTCGTCTGCGAGGCTGAAGGATTGCAGTTTCGAGACCTGATTATTTTAAAGAACCATCGTGTGAGCTGGTCTGAGGCGCGTTAAATACGTCGGGTCCAAATGTCCTGCAGCTGGTGCGGTGTGGAAGTTTGGAAAGTGAGATGCAGTTTAGGTGAATACCTCATTAGCTGACAGCCATTCAAAATTACGAGGTCCGTCCCAAAATGGCCCTTGTGTTGCTTTAAAACAGGACGTTAATTTAATTAATTAATTCATGAGTTTTTAAATAATCCAATCCTTTCTCTCTCTCTCTCACTCCCCTTCACATACATATACATACGAATACACAGAACAGAAGACTGTCTCATACTCGCGTATCCTTAACCATTATGGTCACAGAACATTTTGATGTGCATGTTTCGGGAATTTTATTAAATACCAGAATATTTACAGAAGAACAAAACAAAAATAACTATGTACATAATTTACAAACATATGATTATAATATGAAACCATTTATAACGATTTATCTACTTAAAAATATTATAGAAAAATTATCTGCAGTAATAATTTGCAGAAAGAAATTATGTATGAAAAAACACACGCATCAATTATATGATTATTGCACTTGTTATCATAACATAGTAGATGAGGATGCAATTAAAATAATCGAATATAAAACAATTTGTTTAAGGGTAACAAAGAGAATCTCTATTTGAAATATATATATTTATGAATGCATATGTATGTGAAGAAACTGTGGTGGTTTTTTTCTTTTTTTCCCTTAGTCCTAATATGCATGCCATTTGGTGTAGAAAGTCATTAAAAAGATTTAGTCCTCTTGATGATGTATCCTTTCCATGTGATTCTGCTGCCTCTCGAATTTTTGCTGAACACAATATGAATTTTTTTCTGTGGAAATGGAAAGACGATTGATTATTTGAACTGTTGTTCAAATAATCACCTTGATATGTACGGAGGATTTGAATTTGGCTATTGCAAGTTGTGTATCTCTTTCAAGGCTATTTTTTGTGTCCGCTTCGATGACAAGTAAAAATAATCTGCAAAAGCTTGGATATATAAGTTTTTTAGCCAGGCTTGCTAAAACATTTCGCTGGATACAAGATTCCACAAGGTCGGACTACTGCATGATCCTTGAGGACAGCCTTTCTCTGGTCTTTCATGACCCTACCTTGTGGAGTCAGTAGGGTTACTTTTCTGTTTTGAAGGAGGCTGTGAATGAGACTATTGATGTTTAAAAGGACAGGTGGTGACATCCAGGCTCTGAAGTATTGCTTTGTGTTGCAAGTTGTCGAAGGCTCCTTTAATATGAATAGAAAGAATAGAAAGCACTAAGACATACTTGCCCTCTCTTCTAGCAGTTTGAATAATATTTATAAGTTCAACGCTTACAGGCTATCAAATTTAGTCTGAAATAGGACATATATTTATAATTCCAGCGATAAACCAAGTGGTAAATGTCATTAATCTAGATACTTGCGCTTTAAAGTAATGCCATAACCTTGGACGGACAAACAAACTTGCCTTTAACAGATTTCAAAGAAAGTCTGAAACGGATCAACAATTTTGATGTAAAAACCACTAATAAAATTTTTTATCATGTACTGTTTGTCCTATATTTCTGATTCGTGTTTACACAGACGGACAGACATACTTTGAAAATAACTTTATTTCGAACGCAATGAAGTATTAAACGGGATGATTTATCAAAATATAGAGGATGAATTTTTTGATGATATGCAAATAAAAAGACACAAGAAATGAAATGGCATGTTTATGCATAATATATTTATAAATAACCTATAAACGTTTCGGCATTCTATTCCTTATTGTTTATGCATTTTGATATGAAATCCATCCTCTGATAATATTGTTTCTAAATAAACTGTTAAAAAGAAATATTCACGGCATTTTGTCAATAAGGGTTCGCTCAGTTCGTTATATCAAGTTGGACATTTCTTACAGAGCAAGAATTATTCCATTGTGTTGGAATAATGCACTGTGGGGTTAATTACTCAAAATAGTATCTTTACAGCACGGAGCTAATTTACTTTTTTAAAAAGGGACTTAATGTATTAATATTATAACAATATCTCATATAATTGCAATTGTATCAATTTTCAGATCATTAAGTTAGTTTTTCTCATTGTATATTAATACCAAACTATACCAACATTTTTTTTTAATTTTTCTTTAAAAAAACAGTCGAAACCTATATGTCATATTAAAGAAAGAGACAGATAAATCCTGCAGCTGATTTGTTTCTCATATTTCTGAGGTTCTATTATGATTTCTTAAATTTAATAAGGCAGGATTCGACGATATTTAATGTGTTGCCTTTACTTTGAATTTATGTTCAAAGAAGAAAAAATCCATAATATGTATATAATAAAAGGATCTCTATGATAAAGACTTCACACAACAATCCACAATTTTAATAAAATAATTCTATTGTTTAAAAGACATTTGTAATTTCTTGCCACAGTTCTAATTTATACAATAATATATTAAATCGTTTTAAATGTTTATATCGATTAGCAATGATGCATCTAAAATATCCAGCCTGATATTATTTTAACTATGCTGTTGATTTCAATGTATTTCATACTTGCATTTTAAACACTTCAAGAATGCATATTAGTATGCATAATGGTTTAAATCAAGAATTATTTTTTTTATAAAAAATAAAATTATATATAGATTTTATAGATTTTCTTCCTTTATTTATTTTTCTTTCTTTCATTCATTAATACTACATTCTACTGCAGAGTGGATGTGCTATATCGTATTTCAGATATTTTAATATAACTCTCTTGTAATGGCTAGTAAGGTTTCTAACAAACATATTAAGTCATGTGTATCCTTGTAAAATGATTTTAAACAGAATTGGGTAAGTAAACTTATAAACACCAAAATATATTTACAAATAAAGTACAATAAACAATAAAAAATAATAAAAAATTAACAATTAACTTTACAATAAAAAAAATTTAATTGATAGTCGTTTTTAAGAAGAGAAGTAAATTCTTTAATTATGGAAAATGCGTTCTTATTGTTATAAGAGGAAAATTCTATTCAAAATGCATCATTTTGAATTTAAATAACAATTAAATTTTTGAGAACGTGGACTTTTTTAAAAATTCATAAATCTTTGAAATATTTATTCCAGGAGTCTATAATTTTTATAAACTTTTATCTAAACTTTAAATATTGTAAATACACTAGTCACTAGAATTTTACAAAATAATTTGAGGCTTTTCTTAGCGTCACTCTTTTTTGTTTTACCGCAGATAAATAATGTGATGCTGATTTAGTCTATAAAAATGTGTAACACTTTAGTTACAGTTTTAGTTACAGTTTTTTTACAACAAAAGAATTACATTTTCCTTTCAAACTGAACTTGCTTTAATTAGAATTGTTTTTATTTATGTGTCTGTGTTATATGAAGGGCTTGGTAATGGAAGTGATATTCACATTATTTTTGCTCATTTTTTTTTAAATCAGCGAATCTGCCTTAGGTGTATAATGAATTTAATGGAATCAATTTTAAATAGTTAGAATTAGACTATAATGTACTGTATGTTTCAATCTGTAAAAGAGATTACGAAATAATTTAATTGTATAAAGGATTATAAATAAATTTTGGTGTGTTCATTCGAAGGAATAAATATGGGATTTTTCTTTTGAAATAAAAACTCTCATTTAAAACTTATACTTTTGACATGGAGAACCAGGGTAAGTCTCTGATTACTAGAAATATGACCTAAGTTAAATTTCTTTCATAACATTTTTAACTCATGATACATATCATTCATTTTTATATCAAAATGCCGTTTGTCAAAAAAAAAACACTTCATGTTTATATCGATTAGTAATATATCGATTAGTAAAGTATAGAAAAATTTTGATCTAGTAGGGGGAACCATTAGGTGCATATGATGCTTGGGGACTATACAATAATCAAATATCATATGCAATATTTGATGTAGCTAATATTTGCATTTAGCTATCCTATACAAATTTGATATATGATATTTTGATATGAAGTATAGTATTAGACTGAGATTAGAAGAAAGTGCGTTCTCATAATATGCAAATAAATATATTGAAAATAAATAATTTTAAGACTATTATATTGCACTTAAGATCAATAATATTTGGTTTCAGTGTGAAAAACTTAAAAATATGGGTAGAATATCTAAGAATCTTTATATTATGATCGCAATTTTTTCTCTTTAATTGATATAACAGCATCTTACGTTTGTGTGCTCAATGCGCGCATACATTTACTTAAAAATACAACTTTTACGCTCAATAAAATATTTTGAGGCAAAATCAATCATTCGAAAGCAAAATAATTAAAAACTATTTTGCTCAATGAGGTGTTCTTCAAACATAAGTCTAAAGTATCGTCTGTGGAAAAAAAACTTTGTTCGAGTTTATCTAAATTTGAGATTACGTAATTCAAGGCGTATCATCTACTGCTCATCTTCAAACTCAGAATAGGATTTCTAGGAATAGAAAACTCGGCACATTCTTTTCTAACGATCTTCTTGATTTACATCATCTAATGTAGAATTTCTCAAATCTATTCTCGAAGGCAAAAACTTTTTCTCCTCATACTATTCGATCGTTGCCTTTTTCTCGTTTCATTAGTAAAACCAGTGAATAAATATTCTACTCCATTGCTTTTCATATCGATGTCATTACTCATGTTTCTGGAAAAGCCAAAAACTACAAGAATTGAAGAAACTGTACGCTTTCTTGGGGCAATATTGAAATATAATAAAGGCTACAAATATGAAAACTACATACGAAATTCGTATTTAAAATTTAAAAATTCGTAATTTAATTAAATGTTTGCAAATGAATGTTAATTTTCGTTTCCTTCAACAAAATACGATACTTTTTATTGAAAATACACTTGTAGAAAACTAGAAACCAGTCTATAATGTTGATATAAGCTGAAAGAGATGGGGATGCAATTTTTATTCCTAATAAACACTCTATGACTTTTCCAGTTATACTGATTACATTTGCCGAGATATTTTTAAAAAAAATTCCAGAATCATTTTCAAAATGAATCTTGACAAAAAAATGTCTGACAATAATGGATTGATTTTAAGTTTCAATTTCATTGATGAATCCCTATGTTACTGTAATAAATAATTAGTTTTCAGAATGTCATACTTGAAGAATTAAATACATTTTTTTCGTGATGATTCGAATGCAACAAAGAATTCCAGTCGATAATCGAAGAAGAATGTAAGAGCGACGAGTGTGTCACTAATATAGATATTATCTGAAGATGAAAGTTAGAATGACATTCAAATAAAAAAAGAAGTGAAACCAAAATTTTGTATTTACAGGCAGTTTATAGAAATAAAATATTATATACACATTTCTAATTTTATCAAATTATAAGAGAAATGATAGATAATTTGAATGAGAATCATGCGATATCATAATCACATAAAAGTAATTCAGCATATCTTCTAAAATGCAGCTGCATATTTATCTGTAGGATTTTAGTCGTCTGGTAGTAAAGTCTCTATTTCAGGATGGGGAAGTTCAGGTTTCGAAATCCGATTTCTGCGAAGAACGTCAGAGAGAAAGATCAAGTAGCAGTTCAAGGCTTTATAGAGAAATAGTCTCTCACTGACTCGCTTGGAGATGCGGAAGAAGGTGCTGGCAGTTCAGGAATAGTTCTCGCTGCCTGACACCGGTTCCAAGTTGTGAGTTCCGACTCGAAAGTAAGACGAATATTGTATGAAAATGAAACTTCAAAATAAATTAAGCATGTTATTTGGCTTTAACAATAAATCTCGTTTTCCCCTGCAAGATGCATAGTGGATTTCAAAACTAAATTATCGTTATACTTTTTATGTACATTATATGATCAAAAACTTATTTCATTAATAAAAAGCTAGTTTAATTACATTTGCCTCTCGGTTTTAACCCCTTCAAGACCAACGCGTGGAGAAGGAAGCGCTCTCACGGACCCGAGCTCTCCGAATTGTAACGTCACCATGGACCCCCCCTGTTTTTGCAACTCAGCCTAATTTTACAAATATATATAATATAATATAAAATCATTATTTTAATGTAAATACTTCAATTCCACAAGTAACATTTGTAATATACTACTTATTAATGTGTATTAATTTAAATATTATAACATTAGTAGAAATGAATGAAATAAGCAAAACACTTAACTTTTAACTATACCCACGGAAACAAATATTATACACATGAAAACAAAGTTATATATATATATAAATTGTATAATATTTCACTCTCATTCCCAGCAACAGACATCTGAGCGTCCCTTTCCCTCTTCTCCTAACGAAAAAAAACCCTAAGCAATCAACAAGAACGCCGGAGTCCCTTTAAATCACATATACACTTTCAGAGAGCCATTTGTTTATACCAATAAATCTGCCAAATCTAAAGACGCATAACAGAAATCAATGTCTGCCCGCAAATGAAGGTCAAATGCCATACAATTAGACTCTTAAATATTTCACTCTTTTTATAATGGGAAGGCAAAATAGGAATGGTCAAAAACATACAAAATACCATGTAGCTATCCCGAAACTGCAAACAACAAACCTATTCCCCCTATATAAACCAATAAGCATTCCATCCTTTCCCCACTCAGTCAAAATGTAAACAAAAATATCAGAGAAAAATAAATCGTGCTCCTTTAAATGTCCGATCCTCCCAAAAGAGACGAACACGCGTAATTTCTTACATGCTCAAAAAAACAAAAAAAAAAAACCCCTCAGAACCGAAAGCGTGTGTTGAAGGTCAACACTCAGGGAGATATCCTTCGAATTTATAACGAACTTCAACCACCATCTAGTGTTATTTAAAAATTTAAATAAAACGTTCCAAATAGAAATCGCACCGGCGTAATCATGGGCCTATAGAGAGGGAAAGTCTCGTCGTGTATATGATACAGTAGGCCGTGAACTGAGACTCGCATAATTAAGTATACGTTATCATGGTCCTGAATGGGTTTTAAAGCACCACTAGGACTATTTTTAGGCGGATCTTTAATTTTCGAACCGTAGTCAGATGACGAGGATGAAACAGAACCAGCGTCTTCCTCAGCTGGAGAGCATCTGTCCCCGAAAAATTTGACATGCTTCACTCCCATTTATATGATAGTTACTAGTTTGATTCCAGATGCACCGAGCTCCGAGGATGAAATTTCATCGTTAAGTCACTAGGGTGAAAAAGAGTTTATATAATGAGAAATGTATTCCAGAAGAACAATAAATTTATGAAAAACTTGTTAGTTACAAAAATATAAATATTCTGTGAAGATTATTTCTAATATTAATTTAATTGTACGCTCCTTCACACACTGCCGTTATTTTAACTCTTTCATAAAGTTTTTTATGTTCCGAAAATAAAAACAGTTTTCCTTTGAGATTTTTTTTTTGTTTAATTGAAATCAAAATCCTACCGATACTGATACCGCATTTGTATTAATCTCGGTCCTATGTTTTCCAGAACATGACTGCGAATTTTCTAAGCTTGGAAATGCACTTCTACAATTCCATGGATCACAACCGCTGGGCGAAGAAGGCAGCTTTTTTCTCTCCATCCAGAGTAATTTCTAAGCGCAGTTTCTCCTTACTGCGTTGTATTCAACAATTCAGTTTGTTAGTCATCTCTACAGCTGCTTTGAAATTCAGTTTGCTTTCTTTTCCCTCCTTGCTTTATGAATCCGAGACTTCTTAAGAAATGGTAAGGTATGGAGATGAGATTTGGAACAGCAAAAACTTTATTTACTCAGAGGCATAGGAATTTTCTCGCTATTTTTCATCCTTCAATTTCTTTTTTTGATATTTTTTTTTGACATAACGAGCCTCACTGGTTCTTGATGAACAGACAGAGATTGAGCTTCACGCCGAGCTACTCTTTTGGACGAGCAAACCGAAATTTGTTTAAATATACTCTTCACAAAATCTTTTCTTTTATTTTTATGAGGTATATGGGTAAAAGAAGTAGGCCTATGGTTTCCAGAATGGGTAGAAAAATATATTTATCAAATTTGATTTTATGCTTGGATAATAAATCTTCTTTGAAATAATATTGATTAAATATTTACAAATTATACGATTCATAAAAGATTAAATAAAACAAGCA
>JAPMOR010124178.1:22203-43239 GCA_026543865.1 Argiope aurantia | reverse complement strand
GGAATAAAAGTCGTTTGCTGGAAAACTTTGCCTGAAGAAACCAAACGATTTTTCTTGTAATGAAATCGTTCGCTCAAAACCATCAGGATTTGAACGGACCTCGCATTGCATGAAAGTTGAGGAGGGAAAAAAAGTAACAAAAGAAAAGAAAATGCCGTCGTATTAGAGTTTTTGAATTTGAGACAATGAAGAAAGTGTTGCCACTGCGTGCAGACAGAATTTGCAATCAGTTCAACAACTTGGCTTTGTGTGATGAAAATGGATAAAAGAATGATTTTATTCTAATTTATGCATTGTAGAATTCGCTTTCTTTTTGAATTATTCGAACCGCAAATGAAATTTATTTGAATAAGCTGTGATTGTAACGTCATTCTTCAATGCAATTTTTTTTAATGTTCTAAAGTTGCTCTGTCATGCATTAAAAAGTTGTAAAAAATGTTATTCTTTTAGAATCACATATAAATCAATGATTATTAAAGCATTTACTCTCAATTTTTATCATCATAAATAATAAATAATGTTTTAGGGGCTCAGATTTTTATTTATGATTTTTTTCAGTCAAAAAGTTATTGAAAAAATTTTCACTTTAACGAAAGCAAATTACTTTTGTTTATTAACTAAAAAAGAAAACTAAAATTACAAGCTAATTCTTTTTTTATCGTTTGTTTTATTATCGAGTTTCTACTATTTGATGGAACGACATAAATTTTTTAAATTAACTGCTTGAAATAGCCCCAGATTCCATTTTTTTATGGAAAAGACAACTAAAATCAAAATTAAATTAATTAAATAAATGTTTACATGCCGTAAACATTTATTTAACTAATTTAATTTTGATTTTTATTAGTAATTTGGCAAAAAGAGAAACGTTTATAAAATACTAATAAAACTATTTTTGAAAAATAAACACGAATTTCTAGAAAATATCGAGGTTTCTTTAATTACTGACTCTGATTTCTGAATCGAAGCATATTAAGTCTTGATAGTTAAAAATATGAACTTCATTTTTTCTAATATAAAACTGTCCTAGATGTTTCATATTAGACTAAAAGTCTTGATTTTATGCTCGTTGTTCAGATTAAAACTACGTTCGAAATTGCACAAGATTTCAGTCGAAACGTCCTATAGACGATTACAGATTATTTCAACGGTCGGCTCAAGAACGATCCGGCAATCAATGGACATGTCAGGAAATTTTGACTGTTGATATTGATTTTTCAATAAAATATTGAAATTTCAAGATGAATAATTTGGTCGGTTTTTGGTCATATAAAACTAATTTTTTTTGTTTGGAGTATTCAGTATTGCTGAATATAATTAATTCGACTGAGGGAGTGTATAAAACTATATACACCGTAATTACTTCGATAGACCATTTATTGACATAGACAGCATAAAATATAATTTTTTATTATTTAAAGTATTGCATTTCCATTTCGATTAAAATATAATTTTTTCGTTATTTAAAATATTGCGTTTTTCCAATTCGATAAATAACCGAAATTTAATGTTTAATGTTAATTGCTTCAGACGATTTTAGAAAATTTTAATGGTTACATCGGGAAAGATCTACCAATGAACGTTAAGAATTTCTTCGAAACAGCCGTTGATTCTATTTTAAATCCAAAGGTATGTAACCAGGCCAATTTTGGTGAAAGAAGAGCTGAATTTTTATTTAAATTTAATAAATGCCGTTGTGCCAAGAATATTTTACTTAATGCCATTAATAGATTTGTGGCACTGTATAAAGATTTTGAATTCCCAGTTCTTTTTCAACTGTACATTTACTTACCGAACAGCATACAAATATAATATATTTATGCCGTTTAGAATATTTTTCAAACAGGAAATACCAGACTGTCCTAGACAATTTAAAAATTAACTATTGACTTTAGATTTGAATGGATTCCTTGTTCATGAACATATTACGACAAATTATTACAGAGCTCAAAGCATTTATTTATTTTTAATTTTTGTTTATGTATAAATTGTTGCAAATTTTGTTACGTACAGATTTAATAGTCAAAATACAACAATTCTCGTTTCCCATTAATGATATATTAGGGGCAGTGAACTTTGAAATAAGCAAAAATTCATAGAAACATGATAATTTATTTTTATCGTTTCCTCGCCAAAATATACGTTTATATTCAACTAAAATAGTGTTCTAAGATATATTGTTCAATAAAATGAATATTTCAAAGGTTTAAACAAAAATAACACATTTTAATTACTTTCCTCAAGATGATATTGCAAGTATATTAAAATATCTTTGAAACGTACCGGGTATCTTAATTTTTAGAAGAAATTAAATAAAACTGATAATAAAGATTTCGGCTAAACATTAAAAGAAAATAGATAATGCATTTTATATTCCGATTTTTTTAGATAGTTAAAAATCATTTTTAATTCTTGTAAACGTAAAATTCTATTGTAAATTCAGTAAGTTTGCATAAATTTATTTCTAAAAAAATATCATTTAATTAGAATTACAACATCATACACAGTTTTATACCAAATAAATTTATATTGGGTAATAGGGGCAAAATAATAATAAAAAAAATAGCCTGGAATATTTTGAAATTTAAAAATATTATATATCTTTTAATTTTTGAAAAATAATATTTTACTTAAAAATGTTTTAAAAAGAAATTTGATGTATTTATATTTTAATACATATGCATGCCGGCGTCCTGGCATAGGGGTAGCGCGTCTTCCCCGTGACCTGGATGTCCCGGGCTCGAGTCCCGGTTCGGGCATGGTTGTCCTTCATTCGTTCTATCTGTGAGATGTGTGAATGTGCCCCCCCCCCTTTAAAAAGGGGCTGTGCAAGCGAATGTGATGCGTGAGTAGCAAAGTCGTACTCTTGGCCCTAGTTGGCGCTACTAAAATAAGAGACGTTCACTTTCGGCTTAAAATCGTTGATTTCAAATCAGCGGGCTTGCCTATGGCAAGTGCCATTGGAAACAACAATACATATGCATAAAAAATTTCATAACCCTAAGTGAATAAATAATTGCCCACCATCCCCTTAAGAAATAATAATAATAATAAAAACTTTAAAAGAAAACCTCAACAGCATACATTTTTTCTAATACAGAAATTGTAGCATTTAGCAGTCCTCAAATAATCAACCACATTTTGTTTACTTTTTAACGTGAGCATATTTTTTTCACGTCGCGTTTTGGCAGGTGTCAATGAAATAAATAAATAAATAAAAAAAGATGGGTTAACATGTGGGAGAAGAGAACACTACTGACCTCGTCGTGATGAGTCAAACCTACTCCTTCTTCGAAAATGGGGTCGTTTAAATAGCAAAAATCCATTTAAAACCTACGTTTTTTTTCTTCAAAGTACTAATTAAGCAGTTCTATTTCACGCATTCTAAAAATAGTTATGCTAATGAAGAAGAATGGGCGAATGAATTTGGAATATGTGAGCAAATGATTAATTAAAGTTCGAATTCGATTAATGTGGTTTTCTAATAAAAAGGTAAATAATCAACAGAGTTCCAGATTATGCAACAAATTAATGATTTTAGTCATATGAAGTTTAATGAAAATAAAAGTTGGTACATGATATTAAGCAAACTTTTAAAAATAAAATTTATGTTTGTTATTCAAATTAATAGATTTGTATAGGTTCTTTTTTGTTATCTCAAGTAATGTTAACTAATAATAAGGGAAAATGGATGTGTTTAATAGCGCCAAGCAAGACAGACCGTTTAACCTAGTGATGCCAAATTTGGCACAGATATATTTTGGGGTATAAAAATGAGCGTAACTTGAAGCAATTAAAAAATTAAAAATTAAGCCATATTTTGACGTTTTCCCATGATAACTCCCCCCAAAATAATTCTTAGCACTAATTTTTATATCATTTAATTTTTTTAATAACGCCAATTGAACTATCAGGCCTATTTACCATTAATAGTATTGAATGTTGCAATGAAATTCTAATCATTTCCATTACTTCATCAAATACTTAATAGTTTGATTTTTCTCCTTTTGTCGATTATCTTATAGCTTTAAACGAGCAATTTTTATTTATGTATAAACTTATTTATTTCATGCATCTCGGAAATGGCTCTGATGATTTTATCAAATTTTATATTTAGATAAGGTTTTGCTTTTTCAGATTATATAGATAGGCGCCTTTTCTTTAAAAAAAAACTTGATTTCACACACACACACAATAGCTAACTATAAGAATAAGTATATTCAACTCCAGCTTCGAAGTGTGGGCAATGGTAAGAACAAAATGAATGATTCGTGTGTTGTGGGACCTCGGTTCGAGTTACCATTTTTTTTACTTATGTATTTATATTTAATATTTTTGTTTTATAAGTTTATCTATATAGGTGTCTTTTCTAAAAAAATGTGATTTTACACCCACAAACATAATTTTTTTATTACTATCTATCAGAGCCTTTTCTATCTGCTGCCGTGCTGATAATGTCATATAGCGCTCTCTCGAACCGGATTTCACTATGCCAAAACTGAGTGTTTCAAAAATATAAGTAATGATAAACTGTAAAATGAATACTGTAATATAGCAGATTGTTTCAAATAACATGTTAAACAAAGTGATTTTTTTTATTTAAATAACCAGTTCATATGTAGGTGGGATTGAAATATGAAATCAATATGTAATGTAAATTATATGAAATCAATATGTAATTCGAATATAAAAATTTTTTACAAAAAAAATCATTATTTTATAGAAAACAACAATTTTAAAGCGAAAATTGGTTTTTCAGATTTTATTAAGTTTTTATGAAGAATCAAGATGTGAAATTACATTACTACAAAAGACAACGTGCAATTTGAAATAAATTAGAAGTACTTAAATTTTTAATGACACACAGCAAACACGATAGATAAAACCTGTTATTTTAATAACACCGCTTTAATGTCTGTTGGATGCAATTCAAAACTTAAAATATTTGTTAAGAGAAAATGAACGTGTTACGTGTAAGACATTCAATTTGAATTAAACGCAAATTCCTTGTGAGCCAGCCAGATGCCAAATCTGCAAGTAAATAAATAAAAACACTTATAAGAATAAAAATAAAATTTATCCTCAAGAAACATAAGAGCACAGAATAGGAAAAAAAAATGAATAAAAAGTCTCTCCAAGTAGTCTATCATAAATTTGACAGTCCATGATTCAGCTCCGATTAAATGATTCTTTCATAAACGCGGAAACGCTTCGCAGGAAATCAAATACTTCGACCGTCTACCTCGCTTCTCTTTTTGGAGAGATTAGGGGAGATCGAACATAATAGAGAGATTAGGCAGATCGAACTGATCTCAATCCGATTGCGTCTTGTTTCGCCATTCATAAATTCATGTGTGAGTGATCGGTCGATAAGAATAAGTCGATAAGCTTGTTCTCCCCTAAACAGATTTATTCGAGTTTTCGGCATTATCTGATTGAAATAAGAAGATGTAATTGGTGGTACAATGGTGAACTAAAAGGATGGGCGTGTGATGTAATGTATTTTGGAGTTTTCTAAGGTATTTGGGAAGTCGTATATACAACATGGCAGTGGGTTTAAAACTTTGAGCGCACCCATTTTCCATACCATTATTAATCGAAAACCCCTTCCTCTTTCAGTAATCTTTATTGAATTTCGGAATTCTTCTAATGAATTTTGGAATTTTAAATGATAAGCATCAAAATATCTTTTGCATTTGTATTTGTATTTTCCCTACTATAAATGTTGAAAGAATGTTTCATATAATTTTATTTAACTTCTTTGTTGTTTGTAAAGATGGAATTTCAGAAGCGACATTTTTTACGATTTACTGAATAGGGCTCAAAAATATTCCACATTTGTAACGTCTCGATAGTATATTACCTACATTTATGGTATTTTATACTAAATTTACGAAAAATAAATTATACTAAACTAATAAAACTTCATGATTTCATTTTATAGTCATCGTTTTAACTGATATTCAAACAGTCGGACAGACGGATTTCCTCTGAGCAAATTTTTCTCAAAATTTGATATAAATCTGAATTTGGTAAGACCGAATTCCAAATTTCACCCGTCTAGATCAAAGCGTTTTTGAGTTATCTTTTTCACAGACAGACATTTTTTCCAAAAATGTGTTTTTCGAACTCAGGGAGATCTGAAGTGTCGAGATTCGTCAAAATCCCGATTAGGAATTTTTTGAAGATTACAGTACTTCCTCAATACTAGGTTATAAGAAGGTTAAAAAAAAAAACTTAAGACTTCTGGCAGTCTGTTGATGGAAATAAATTTAATGTTTTTGGTTCAAATGGGAAAGCAAAAGATAAAAAGAAAAACTAACACTGAGCTTAAATCAGAGCTTACAGTGAAACATACCAAAAGCTTTTCTGTAATTGCATGAATAACTTTGAAACACGAAATCTAGAACTGATTAAGAACACAATCAACAAATATGGTTAATTAGGCATTCTTAAAAGAAATATAAGCTAGTCGATTCTAGTCGATTTTAAACTTTGCCCAAGATTCGAAGCACACGTCCTATATTTGTAAGGTATAGAAGTTTCTATCCCTCTCCTGCGATCATTAAAACGATAGAATAAGATTTCAGTTTTAATCGTATAGAGTATTTATGAGATAATATACAATAACATTTACATGAAAGTGATATTACGAACAAAATTATCTTGAAAGAATAACTAATTGAAGCGTGGAGAAATTTTGATCCCAATATACGCAGGCAATCAGTCAATTCAGTGCCAAGTGGATTAAAAGAAGTTATGAAGAACAAGATTCAGGCAAAAAAAATGACAAAATAGGGCTTTAAAGCATATAAAGTATTAATGTTTAGTATTTTTTAAATTAATACATTAAAAGTATTTTTTGTTCATTAATTTACAAGAACTCGAATACTTTTTTGGATAGAAAATCGGCTGGAAAAATATTATAGCTTTAATAACACTTTAATTTTTGAATTTAAGATAATATAAGTATTTATTATCCTTCAGTAACTTACGCATTTATTATTCTTGCAGGTTTTAAAGATGAGATTCGTTTTGCAATGCATAGTTTTTAATATTTTGTTACTTTATGAATAAAGTGCTTTCCAAACATTTTTGGGTGATTATAATTAACATAGAATAACGCATACAAAGGAATTAATTAAAAACCAAAACATAAAAATATTAGGATTAAATCTCCAATTCGTTTCGAGTATTTCTATTAATATTTCAAGCTTTTATGTTTTTCCCTTTAAACTAAAGTATTTAAAAAAAATATTTTCTTCTTTTTAGTACACTAATATGAAAGCAAGTTTCTCAAAACCTTCTTTATTTTTAATATTTTTTTTCTTATTTTGATTTCAATAAATTCTTTAAAAAAAATCTTGTTCTTTTATTTCAAAGTCTACTAGACTCGAGTTATAAAGGGTGTCCCAAAATTAACTCAAGATTTGAATTTGCACCATTCGGGTAGTAAAATGTTGGCTAAAAAACATTTTAATATTAAAAAAAATATTTGACAGCTGATAGTTTAGAGTTTGTAAAAATGGAGCGTTACACGATAGAACATTATGCTTTCATTTTTGAAAAATATTTCCAAAAATAATGTAGTCCGGCCTCCACAGTTCAAAAAATTGGAAATTGGCCTCCTAGATCATGTGATTTAGCACCATTGGATTCCTTTTTATGGGGTTATTTGAAGTCAAAGGTCTATGCCAACAAGCCCACAAGCACCGTGCATTGAAGGAGAAAATTCAACGCTGCATCAGCGAAATTCAGCTACATTTATTCAATATGGACATGGAAAATTTCGACAAAAGAGTGCGTATGTAACAGTAAAGCCGTGGAGGCCATTTGCCCTATGTGTTATTCCAAACATAACCCTATCCTGTGTACTTTACGATTGAATAAAATAACAATTTCAAAAAAGAAAACTGTTTTTTATTTTATTCAAGTCTTGCTTAACACGTTGTTCTATCGTGTAATGCTCCATTTTTACTAACCCTAAACTATCAGCTGTCAAATGGTGTTTCTAATAGGTTTACCAAATCTTTACTGCACGAATGGTGGCAAATTCAAATCTTGCATTAATTTTGGGACATCGTTTATATCGCCAATTGAATATGATTACTATAATAACTGCCATTTAAAAACATAAAAATATTAAATAGTTGGTAACTCTTATGATTGTTTCTTTGAACTATAATTTCTTTTTTTTTAAAGAAAAATTAATGTCTACATTTTAGGGCACTAAGACGAAAAACATTGCCTTTCAAAACCTTCTTTTTTATTTTGAATCAAATAATCGATTTTCTTTATTTTTTATTTCTTTGATTTAATGTTATTTATCCCCTCGTCCTGATTTATATATGAGAAATTGATTATGCTTACTGTAATAATTGTTCTTCAAAAACCTAAATGATTTATATCATGGCAAGTCTTCGCTTTTTAATCCGATAATTTTAGCCAATAAAAATACAACTCGAATTATTAAACCAGAAAATGCACATCCATTCCTCAGCTGCTTATAGCAATCACACTCTTGAAAAAAAGCTTATGATCTGGAAATTTCCATCTTATTTGGTTCTTCAATACCCTCC
Organism: Argiope aurantia; assembly: GCA_026543865.1. Lineage (NCBI taxonomy): Eukaryota > Metazoa > Arthropoda > Arachnida > Araneae > Araneidae > Argiope > Argiope aurantia. The sequence goes on along the minus strand of JAPMOR010124178.1, from coordinate 34,660 downwards.
ACAGCGAACCTTAATTCCCGTTGATGTTTGACCCAGAGCACAAAATCCCCCGTCATCAAAGAGTTGGAAACGAGCTCACGAAAGCGTGGGGGATTTCCTTTGGCAATATTCCAGTTTCATTCGACTAACAAGATTTAGTCCAAAACATGCGGTGATCTCATCTTGTTTACGTACGGCGAAAGAAAACGAGAACTAAATGTGGTTGGTTAAAAGACATCTGTCTCTATGTATATTTGCTCGAATGGAATGATCTCATTGTTGCTGGATTTTTGGCTCGGATATGTTAACTGTTCCATGATAGATTGAGTTGAAAGAATTTATCTGTTCTTCTCTAAAGTATAAGTTCATTAAATTTCATTTAATGCACATTTAAGTTTAATAGATTATTGAAATATGAATTCATGCATCAAAAGAAATAGAGTTTTGGATTTAGGAAAAAGAGGCTTAATGGTTTTATCAGTGGAATTAAATGCATTTGGATCTAATAGATCGATTTTGAAGTTTAAAAAGTTGAATCAAAGAAGATATGTTTAAGATAGATCTTTTTCTGCGTTTAATCTTATTGTTGCTGCCTTTTTGGTTTAAAAATGTTTATTGTCTTGTAATTGATTGAACTTCAGTAGAGTTACAGTTTTTCTTTTTATAGAAAAAGTCTTTAAATTTCATTTAGTATTCGTTTTATACTACTAGAAAAATAAAATATGAACTTAGAGATCAAATAAAGTATAAATTTAGTTATAAAAAATAGAGGTTTAATGGTTTTTCATTCCGCTGGATAAACTGCATTTTCTAATAATATAAAGTTTTTGAAATTTAAAAAGTTAGATTAAAGAAATAAATGATGAACTATTATCTGAGATTTCTTTTATAGGGCGAATAAGAAATTTATTATTCATGTTTTTGTTCCTTTCTGGCGAAAAATTGAGTTCAAAAGATTTAAATAGCAAATCAATGCAGCAGTCATAAACAATGCGTAGACATGAAGATCCAAATTGATCGCTTCTTTATCTAAATTTATGGCGAGTCAAAGTAAGATCTCTTTGATGATTTCATCTTTTTATCATCAATTTTGCGCAAATTCAATTCTGTGCTTTTAAATATCCATAAGCACTGATGCGTCTTTTTAGGTAGATTCCTATAGGAAGACTACCTATTGCAATAGTCCTCAAGACTTTGGGAAAATCTCTTCAGTTTTTCATATATCATGGTCCCTAGAACCCTAAACTACCCTTAATTCAAAAGTTTATATCTATATTTATATACGCAAATAATGCTTTGCCCATGTTGCCTCGTAAACAAGATAATTAGAGTAGTTTTGATTGGCTTTTAACTTGCTTGTTATATGTGGTTAGAAATGATTTTTACATGTCAGACGAGTTCGTAAAGGGCCGATCTAGCTCAAAGGGGGTAGAAATGGCGGGGATTGAAATTTTCCTTTCGCTGTAACTTTCTTAATATTGAAGACAGAATAATAATAGCAATTAGCTAAATCAGCGCCTCATTAAGATGAGGAACTTTCGTATTTAAACTTTTTCGATAATTGCAATATCTTAGAAGTTAGGGACTAAAAAATGATTTTAAAGCCCTAATTTTGACTGTTTCTAACATCAACAATTTATGTTGCCAGATAGTAGCTTAGATGTAATTGAATCTATCTTTGCCTTCCAGCTAACTGACAGGATTTTTTTATTTGAAATTATTTGACTATCATTGCATGTTACTTTTCTGATATACTGTTTTGTTACTGACTGTATTGCAGAACATCAAAACCTTTATTGATTTAAAATTCTCGTTTGATGCAAACTAACATACCTCATTTAGTTTCTGATTTAGATTTGCTAGAACAGAAAGGAAATTTTTGAAGTTCAAAGATGTGTGATTTTATACATATAAAGCGAAGTTCAAAAGCTTTATTAGGAAGATCAAATCCATTTTGCCAAGAATATGAGATTTCTGAGGATTAAAAAAATTATCTGAAAGAAAACAAATGGTCATTATCATACTTGATTATTATAAAATACAAAAAGAGAATGACTAATTTAGGGTTGTTTTATGGTTTCGAATATTTCAGGTTTCGAAAAACTTCGTCTTTGAAGATTCACAATTGAAACATTCAATTTAAAGGAAATAATTAAATTACTTGAACTGAACTTATAAAAATAGCATCAATTATTCTTCTGCAATTTATTTATTAGTTGACTCATAAGCATGATTCATATTTCATCATCATCCTAAAACCATACTGAGATTATTTGAAAAATCGTATTTACGAAAAAGAAAACAAAAAAACTCTGAACTGCTAAACAATTCTAGGAGAATAATCATACAGAAGTACGAATAAAAATATTAAAGCAAAGTAGAGGTTCGATTCTCCTTTAATTTTTTTAAATTTATATTTCTGTACGCTTATTCCCTTCGAGCTATTCAATAATTTGGAGGTTTTTGACATTAATCTCTCATAACTTGATTATTTGCAGACTCATTTCACTATTTCTTCCTATTGAGGTTACTTGAAAAACTACATTTATGATAGTAACTTCCAATTATTGAACAGTTCAAGGAGAATAATAATACAGAGATGCAAAACAAAAAATTAAGGGAGAATCGAATCTCTTATCATCTTTAATTTTGGTCTCTACTTATGCATGCTTATTCTCCTCGAACTGTCCAATAGTTCGTAAGTTTTTGTCATCATTCTCTCGTAATTAGATAATTTGCGGACTGATATATATGTTTCGCAATTTCTTCCTTTAGAGATTATTTGAAAAAAAAACTACATTTATGGTAATAACTTTCAAATGTCGAACAGTTCGAGGAGAAGAACAGAGATGTAAGGAAAAAAATTAAAGGAGCATCGAACCTCTTACCACCTTTATTTTCTTAGTTTCTATTACTGCACAATTCTTCTTCTTGAACTGTTTGATAGTTCAGAGATAAATGAAGTTATTCTGTTACAACTGGATTTTTTTAGATGCATATCCATAATTTTTTCCAACTGAGTTTGTTTTTAAAACCTTTTTATAGCAATAACTTCCGAACTATTGAACAGTTCGAGGAGAACAATCATTCAGAAATAATGAATAAAGAACTAGAGGATGTTCGAATTTCTTATCCAAAATATCGTCGCATGATGATATTTTAGATTTGATTATCTTGTTTTGTATTCGTCTGGCTTGACTGCATCAGCTTCTGCATTCTGTGTGCTGCAGTTTTTAGCTAAGTAGTTTATAGTAAGAATGCTGGTCTAAAAATATTATCATGCAAACTGAAAGGAAAATGAAAATATATTTTTTGGAATTAATATCCAAAATTAGCATTTTTTTCAATCAAAATTTTGAGCAAAAGGATATGTTTTAAATAATTTGATGGAATAATGAAATTAATTTGAATTTATTTACAACAAAAAAAAAGCATTTTTACATATTGTTTTAAAATTAATCTTGAAAAATTGAAAAAAAATATTAAAATTAAAAAATGCTATTTAGGAGAATAAAATTAACAGTAAAACAGTGCATTAAAATATAAATCCGAGGTATATTTCAGATGTTGATCATGAGTAACATCTACCAGATTATCTTACCCTATTTTCAGAAGAAAACTATTTTAACGTCCTTACCTAATAATCCGTTACGTAAGATTATGGGAAATATTATATGCTTTTGCATTATTTTTTAACATCTCTAAACCTTATTACAAACAGGGTTTGCAAATAATGTTGGTAAATTACAATTATTATTCGAAAAGAAAGGGGACGGATTTGTATATTTGTGCTCATTTATTGCATAATAAGCACATGCAACGACCGATTAACTTTTTATCCCTTGAATGTTTGTTTTTATTTAAAAAGATTGTGATGTAAGAGTTTTTAAATTCTCGATTGCAGTTTAAATCATCAGTTAACTCTTTAAATGATTGTCATAAATTAATTTGGCTTTTTCATATTTCTATTTTTTAAAATAAAAACAAATATTTTTCTTTCAGAATTTAAAATAATTTTAAAAATTAATTGTGCTTGAAATCTATTATGTGAAATCAAAGAAACCACGTAGAATGAATCATAGATTCATCAAAATTTCTAGAAGGTAAAAACAAAGTATTAGACTTGTTTATTTTCAAATATCAGAAAAAATAATAAAACGCTGCGCATTTTCAAATAAAAAAAGTAATCTGTGTTAGAAAACGATTTTTTTCTCAGAAACAAAAGTTTTGTTTATGCAAATAATATTTTTTAAACCTTTATACTTTTGGAAAATACAAGAACAAATCATATTTAATTTTTATATAATTTTCTGAAAAAATTAAAATGATCGGTTGAAACTTATACATCAGAAATGAATTTTAAAATAGTCATTTAAAACAAAAGAAAATTTAAAAAAATAATGCCAGATTTATTTTTTTAAAGAAATTGAATTTCTAAGTAGCTATTTGAAGAACTGAAAATTTATAACGATCATCAAAATCTTTATTATCAGATTTTCTGATTTTATTGATTGTATTAAATTTTTATTTATGGATGAGTACAGGAAATAACTTGGTAAAATCGGAAGATTTGATTTGCTTATGCCTGTATAATCAAACGTGCTTTTAGCGATTGCTCAAATGTTTAAAAATATTCAATTAACTGCTGTTTTCATGTTTATAAAAAGATGTGAGAGCTATTTTTACAAGTATAGTGATTACAAACTGATTGCTTAAAAAACGAAATAAAATGAATGAAATGTTTTGAAAATGTTTTACATAATTTATTTCATTTCAAATTTTAGAGCAATTTCATTGTATGTTTAATTTTACAAAAATAATGATATAGAATTAGCATGATTTATTGTTTTTAAAAAAGAAATCCTCAAAAACTAATTGCAAAGTACAAATATTATAAAAGCATTATATTCTCAAACTGTTAAAACAATGCAAACAACAGAAAGGGCAAAAAAATCTCAAGAAATCAAACTGTGGAGTTAGAATTCAAGCACTTTTTACAATCAAACTATATTCATACTCCGTCTAAATATGAAAAACTCTTTTCTCTAAATTTAGGAGAACTTTTTGGCAATTATTTTATTTCATGTGTAGTTTTTATATTTTAATATCATTAATTTTTTTACTATTATGCGACTGGTCCAAACGAAAGAATGCAGGTTGGATCTGAAACTGAAAGAAAAGGAGACTTTTTTATTAGCTCTGTGAAAGATTTCAAATGCTCGCATAGGACTTTATATAAGTCCTGAAGGGATAATATCACTTTGGTGCTACGAATTCGGTAGGTGTCACGCGATGAAGTCCCCGTTCCTCTATATAATGCACATCTATATAATATTTGTTTGTATAGCTTTTACACAAATCTACAATTTTTGTCCGATTTTGATGGATTTCAAAACATATGCTCTCCTCGACAAGTTACTATCAACATTTCAAAATTCAAAACTTAATTAAAATATAAATTAATTTAAAATTAAACAAGCAAGCTAATTAAAATATAAGTTAAATCAAATTATCACGCTTAAGCTTTTGGTATTCAGTTTTAAGCCTTTTCTTTCAGTTTTATCTTCCAGAGATATTATCTCACAAAACTGACCTTTACTCTGTATTAAAACTTAGAAAATTTACTCTGTATTAAAACTTAGGAAATTTTCTCTTTAATAATAACACATTCATATGCCTTTATTTTTTTCATATTTTAATAATTTTTACTTTCTCGTGTACGTAATACAGAGAAAGTGTAGAAATCGGCCAGAAAACTCAAACTAGAGATTTGACGTGTTTTCACGCTATAGACCTTCCTGAGTTCGAAAGACACATTTTTAATCAAAAATGTCTGTCTGTGATAGAGATAACTCAAAAACGATTTGCGCTAGAAGAATGAAATTTGGTATATGGACCTTGCACTAAATTCGTAGATTTCTATCAAACTTTGTGTAAAATCCATTCAGAGGAAATCCGTCTGTCTGTCTGTTCGAATATAGATTAACACGATAATTATAAAACGAAGAAAGCTAGACAGATAAGATTCGGTGCACAGATTTATCATCTATAGCGTGAACACCTGTCAAATTTTGATCCAAATCCAAAAGCATAGATTCGATTTTCGGATGCTATTAATGCCACGCATTAATAGTCAAATAAATTGCCATGGATGACGCGATATATTCAGTAAAAATGCTAAATTCACGCAAAGGGTTAATATTTCGTAACTATTTTGCGCCAGTACCTTGTAAGGCGCGTTCTGGCATGATCATTTTATTATAGTAGTGTATACGAGAAAGTTTAGTGGAGACCACATCCACCGGTTTAAAATTCAATTTGGTATACAACTTGTAGCAATGTTTTTATTGAAATTAGTTGAATGTTTAAAAAAATTAGTTTGAAATTTCGTTGTTTCAACAAACTTCATTGTTTCATCAAAGCCTTTCAATCGCATGCTTTGCCGATGTTAAAATTAAGATAAATAATTTCCTTCTTTGGACCTCAAGTACAAATTTGGTTCTCTCTATGATTTTTATTTCATAATATACACACTTTTTAATTTGTACTAATAATAATTAGTAATAGACTGATTACATCAAATTTTTTTTCAGTTCTATTATATAATAAGACGAAATTTTAAATAAATACATTCAATATTAACTAGCCAGGAGGTCAATATTTTTAGCGGACAGACTGGTTTTTAAAGATGGCTTTCAGGTATATATTTCTAGGAATACCAGACACAAAAAAATTAAAAAAATTATACCTTATTATATTATAAAAATTATACCATCCCTAATTTATTTCGAGCAAAATGTGTGCTCTTTTTTAGACAATTTTTCTTCTTATTTTTTTACAAAGCGGATTTTTAATGCAAACTAAGAAAAACGCAAGAATGAAACTATTTTGGATAAAAGCCGCGCTTATTCGTTATATATTCTGTTGATCTCGTTGGAACATCCTTTGATATGTAAATATTAAGTGGAAATCCTAGCTGAAGCTACGTAAACCGCTTTTTGTCGATGCAGCTGAATAATTTTAAAACAGGGGTTATTTTATAGCCAGGCCTTCGCCTTCCGTCCATCCTTTTCAGAAAAATGCAAATGGTTTCGGTGGTTTTCTCGACCTTTCATTTCTGCTGCTCAATTCAATCGATAGCCGAGCTAGTAATGATAAGGTATGAAACTTTTTGAAATAAGAAGGCGTTTTTCGAAGGATTAATCTATTTGTTTTTTCATTGTTATGTAATTTATTAGATTTTAACCCTCTCCTTCATTGATTAATGATTTTTACTTATCGTTTAGACGAAAATCAGAAGTACTTGTTGTTTTCTTCAACAGAAATTCTCTCTTTCTCTCTCTCTCTATATATATATGTGTGTGTGTATATATATATATATATATATATATATATATATACATATATATATATAACATTATTTGTTGTGAAGCAGAAATGCAGTTTGAAAGCAGTGAAAAGACGTTTCATTTCATTTTTAAGAAGCAGGCATATGTACAAGCGATGAGCACATAGAACGACACAGAAAAGGAATGAGGAAAAAAGCTCTTGGACATTTTATCCCTGGTCTTATATAACCTATGATTTTGATAGGGAAAACATTTCTTCATAGCGCTAATATATTAATAAGACTGATAGGGATTTCTGACGCATGTCAATCACATGTAAGGAAACACAGGGATCTTTTAAAAAGAATGTGCTTACTGCACAGTTTTTTACCCCTTCACGCCGAGCGTGGGAAAGTTAGACTTTTAGCTGACTCTGCAATTCAACAAAGCTTCTCTTGAATTAATTAAGTAGAGACAGTGGAATTGGATCACGAAATAAGAGAATATTTTAGAATAATGTTACTATGGGCTAAATTAAGATAAAATCTTGAAAATTAATTAAATTGAAATTAGAGTTAAAATATCATTACATATATATATATATATATATATATATATATATATATATATGTATGTTAAGTGTTTGTACATCTCTTAATTTAAATTCTAATTAACATCTTAATTTTTATCTTAAATTAGGCCATGTTAATTTCATTCTAAAATGTTCTTTTCTTCTGATCCAATTCCCGCTTTTTTATTTAATTAATTTTACACGCGCTTTAGAAAAAATATGATTGACGTTCTCATTTTCCACACTTAGAGCGAAGAGATAAAAATTCTTAATGCTTACAACATTCTTTTAAAGATACCTAAGATTCTCTTGCTTAATCGACATGGCAAAGAGATCCCTATCAGAATCCTATACTAAAATTACTAAAGGAAAAAAACTCTACTTTTTTTTTTTTGCTTTTGTGTCGCGATGTGGACTGACATATCTCTTATTGCTTTTAATCTTCTTCGTCAAAATTATGCTTCCGGGAATGAAATAAATCGAAGTTAAAATTCCAAAAGTTCTATCTTTTCTCCCATGCACAGTTAAAATATGTTTATTCATATGTTTTAACAGTCACACACACACACACACACACACACACACACACACACACACACACACACACACACGCACAACCCATTTGAATTATACGAAATCCGTCTTTCCATTTAAAGAAACAGGTTGAAATTTTGAATGCAAGTATTTTAAGGAAATGCATATTTTCATGAACATTGTGAAAAAACAATACTCACAGTTACAGATGTAGTGATGAAATTTCGAAAATTTCAAATGGCTGAGCCTCATTTATTTTATTGGAATGTGGGTTTCATTAGGAAAACCATAAATGTCAGTAGAATGCCTTTTTTTGTATGAAAAATGTGTTATTATTTTGCTCCATTTAGGTCCATTAATCAAAGTTTCTTAAACTGACTTTGATTGTCACCCTTTTTTTTAATAATAACTAGACAGTTTGGAGCATGAAAGTATCCTTTAGTATAGGCTAGGACTTTGTAATTCTGTATCAACCAGATAAACAAAAGTATCATGCGCACAAAACTGATACAAACTAAGAATATCAAGTACTCAGTATCAGTGTTTGGACTCTATTAATTATCTCTTCGATCTCATTTGTTTTCTGTCGGGTAATACTGCACCAATCTTATACAAAATATTGGGTTGATTTAGTTTAACACGCCGTCCTGCTTTGATGGCGCATTCGTGATGTTTTTTAACTAGGGATATTTCATTTCCAGCCATTACCCAATTTGTAATCATATTCGCACCAAAACCACCACTCTTGGCTCAAATGCGAGAACCAATACCCACCAAATATCCAGTTCCATTCTAATGGGAAAAGAATCGGTTATCGGTTGCATCAGGTAAACGCATCAGATACAATCGAATATCAGTATCAATTTGTACTTGATAGAGCAAAATCCCGTATCAAATATCAACCTAACCCTAGAAAGGGCCATATGAATGAATTTTTTTTTTATTTTTAGAAATTAGGCCAAATTAAAAAAAAGAAATCTGAATGTGAGGGTCGAGGATAGAGGTCTGATGTTATAACAAAGCGTACAGATGTAAGTGTTTTGGAAAAGAAAATGGTCGAAAGAATGCGTCTTTAGCCATTATCGTGTGCCTTGAAGTGAATATTGGTTAGGTTGGATATTGCAAAAAAAAATTAGTAAAACATTTTGGATTTAACATTAGCACTTCTATCTGATATAAAATTTCTAAATTACGTGCATGGTATATCAGAACATTACATTAAATTTTTTTACATAGATTTAATAAGAAAATACAAATGGATAATAAAGATTTTTATGCAGGTTTTATGATAAGGGACTTACAATTAATACGGAACAACAATCGATTCGTTTAAGCGCTTAGCCAGCCACAGGAGTAGCATTATTTTTAACCAGCGATTTGATATTATATTGTCATTTCTTAAATTAAATAACTTATAGGATAACGATATAAATATTGTAAAGTGGTTAGATAATGAAATTAAACCTGCTCTTCTAATAAAAGTATTTATTTTCGTTTCAAACCTTTTGCTTTTTAGTTTAGCAAAAGCAATCTAATATCTTTAAGTCTTTGTAAAGTGTCAACGAAAAGATTTCCACATGAATTTTGTATAATTTAAGTAAATTTTCTGAATTTGATCTGTATGCGAAAGTAAAAAAAGCGTTGATAGGGAGAGCTCCTTCCAAAAAATATAAATTTCATATGGCATTTTCTTTAAATGATCCATATCATCCTTATTCTTAAAATGTGATTATATTTATACTTTTTGAATAAAAAATATTATTTTTTAATACAACACTGAGTACCATGTAATATGGTTTTATATTAATATGTTCAATAATTACATAAAAAACTCAGACTTATGTTGCATGGAAAATAATAAATTCGCAAAACTGGTAAATAGATATCTGTTTCAAAAAAACAAACTTTTTATTGATTTTTTTTCCTTATCTGAAGTATAAAAATCATATAATTTATAACACGTATAAGTAAAGTTTGTTATTATCTCAAAAATAAAAAGATTTAATTGCTGCAAAAACAGGATTTCCGTATTTTGTAATGCGCTTTCTATTTTTTCTTCTTCCTTTTAGAAAACAGCTCGGAAAACATTATTTTACAAAATATTTTAGGTAAAATATTTTTTTCTTCATATTTTTTAAAAAAACCTATTTTATATATTTCATACAACATATTTTTAAATCTAGGCTTTTTAATCAAATAAGATTATCTATCACCTTATTGAAAATTTTCAAACAGGAAATATAAACGGCTTATTATTATATATTTTTTAAATGAAGGGAACGAAAATTATACATAAAAAAAGTTCAGGAAAAATAAAAGATGCTTTAAAATTTCTTTTTTTTTTTGGAAGTGTTTATCCAATAGGAAATGATATTTTTTATGCTTAATAACGTAATAGAATTTATAAAGATTGTCTTTTTTTTGTGCCGTAATTACTTTTGAATAATTATACGAAATTCTCAATATTTCTTTTGAATATATGTTAGAAGCAAATTTTCTGTTTTGAAACGCTTTTTCTTGAAAATATTGATGTATTTACTGAATTTAAAGATTTATTTTTATTGTTTAATATAAAAATTGAGCATATAAAGGCTGATATTTTTTGGTTTGGAATTTTTTTTATGATTATACGAAATTCCTAAGTACTAGCTGTCTTTGACGACCCATTTGTTCGACTAGATTACTGACTTTTTAATCTATAATAGAACATATTTTTTAAAATTCACTTTGATATTTAATGCGAACTGAAAAACATGAATTCATTAGAATGAATTAAAATTAAAAAGTATATATATTATGAAACAAAAGGGAAAGTGAAGATTATATTACGACGTTAATGATTGGTAAAAGCACGCAATTGAATGTTTTGAAAATGTGTTTGAACTCCAACATAATATTTAAAAACGTGTATCAAATTGAACTAAACAATATCGTTAAAATTAAGAGATATTAACTATACCTATTTAATTAAATGAATTTCATTTTCGTAATTTTTATAATCTTAAAATGGTACAAAGACAATTTCTGTGAGATATTTGTTTTGGAAGATATTAACGTTATTTTCCACATGCAAGTCAGCGATTACCTTCGGATGACGGCTAAGCCTATTTTCGTGTTCGATTAAATTTTCTGTTTGAAACTTATTTCTTGGCTCCTTTTCCCTAATTATATCGACTATTTTGTTGATACGGCGAATCCTTTCCAAAACATTTAATAATATTTTGCAGCTCCATCCATTAACTAAGCAAAGTGCTCAGTTTAATGCAGTTGTATATATATTTAACGAAGAGTCTAAAATTCGTACGATATTTTGTTGACATTTAACAGTTACCACTCGATAATAAGTAATAAGAGTGATTTCTGTGACATGTACGTTAGTGTTTTATGTATATAGATTTTTAAGAAGAATTATTACAAAAGAATTAAATATAACTTTCTTTTTAAATAGAGGGTAGGCGCATTGAGTTCTTAACAAATATAATGTCAATTTCACATTTTTAATGCTTTAAATTTGTTGTTTAGAAAAATAACCATTTGGTAGATTTACTTAAAAATTTGTTAAGTATCTATATTTGTATGATAACTCCACCGACCAAATTTTATCTACATAGATCTTTGCATTTTATAATTACCGAATTCATTTGCATTCGAATAGCGAGACAGACAGATTTAAAAAAAATAGATTTCATTCAAATTTCGATAGAAATTCACAAATTTACTTGTAATACTATATACCGAATTTCAGCCTTCTAGCTCAAATAATTTTTGTGGTTTAATGTTCACTGACACACAGATATTACTCTGAAAATGTGCTTATTGGATTCAGGGAATTCTAACACGTGGAGTTACGTTACTATCTTGAATTCGAATTTTTTTGGCGTTTATACTATTTTCTCTATACTTCCTTATAGAAAAAATAGAAAAAAAATATTAGTAGTAAGAATGAAAAGAATTTGAGTTTACTTCAATGATGAAATATATTATTGTAAAATACGCTTAAAATATTTTAAAAAATTGATTAAATATAAGAAAAAGGCTATAGGTA
>JAPMOR010124178.1:0-12528 GCA_026543865.1 Argiope aurantia | reverse complement strand
CGGGCTAAAGAAAAACAAATCAATACGGAAGTGCTTTGGAATAATTTTATTTACAGCAGGGGACCCATGCATTCAATTATGCTTTGATAAACAGAAGATTTCTGTACTTTTAAAACTTTTCTTATAAAAAAAAACTAATCGATTGTTTTAAAAGACCTTTTTTATTTTTTTTTTTTATTTTCTCGTACATGTAGTATCTAGAAAGTAGAGTAATCGTCAAAAAATTCAAACTCGAGATATTGACGAATTTCCAACCTTCCTAATTTAAAAGCACATTTTTAGAAAATGTCCATCTGTGATAAAGATAACTCAAAAATTCTTTGAGCTAGATGGTTAAAATTTGGTATACGGTCTTTACACAAAATTTGCAGACTTCTGTCAAATCTTGAGTAAAATCTGTTCAGAAGAAAACAGTTTGTTCGAATATAAGCTAACACGATGAGTACAAAACGAAGAGAACTAGATAGATGAAATTCAGTGCACATATTTAACATTTATAGTATAGACGGCTGCCAAATTTTGAGCCAATTACAACTGCGAGCTGACTATCTGTCGGTCTACATTTTCAGAAACATTTAATTGCGATAATTCAAAAGCGTCGTGACTTAAGCAAATCAAATTTGATAAGGAATTTTGTGATCACAAGTGCAGTTTCTTGTCAATTTTTTTTCAGTCCGCTCGGAAAAAACGCGTGTATATATAACATAAATTCGACTTTCGGATACTCTTAACAGCATGACAGGGATTATTAGCCAAATAACTCGCCAAGAATAACACAACGGATTTAGTAAAAATACTAAATTCACACCAAAGCTAATATTTCGCAACTGTTGTACGCCAGTGCCATGTACGGCGTTCTCTGGCATGATGAGTTTACTACATTTTATCACCGAGCATCCTCCTCTAAATGTTTTGTTCCTTCAGATTCTAAACATAGTTTAGTTTGTTCTATTTAAATTAATCTCTTAATTGTTGAGTCTATGCGTTATATGGGTATTAAATTAATACTTTTTAAATTTATAAGTTAAAACTAAATAATTCAAAGATGTTATAATTTTATATAAAAATTACACATAATCATGAAATAGCTCAAATGTTTGATAAATCCTTAAATGAATCAGCAAAATAACGGAGTCATATAATTAGATAAAAAAAAAGGAAATAGGTAAGGAATAATTATATTAATCTTCCATTTTGAAGCAACGTAAGGTTTAAAATGGGTCAGATATCGAATTTTGAACCTCGGTCAGCTGACGACTATGAAACGTCAGCCAATTAAAAATATTTTAATGTCAGATTTTTAAAAAAATAAGCATTCAAGTAACATTTCTACATGTGCATTTATTTTAATCTTAAATATTTATAATTTAAAAAAAATTCAGTCGCAATTGAATAAGCACTTATAAATAAATCTAAGGAATGAAAAAAAAATATTCGGAATAATTTATTTTAAAATTTTATTTTGAATTAAAATTAGTTATTTGTTTGTTATGCTTTATATACAATAACTACAAATGTCTTCTTTTTTTGTTGACTAACAATTAAATTCGAAATCAATAAAAAAAAAAGGCAAAACATTTATGTTATATCAAAAGACATTACAGCGCAATGCAAGATAGATTGCAGCACATTCATGACCGAAATGCACGAGTTAGCATCGATTTTGTACTTCGAGCAATATTATCTATCATATTTTACGCTTTCCCGACTGCCAATATCGTCAACAAATGATCGATTTTTGCTTGGGTGGGAAGAGTGACTGGCAAAACATATCGAATCTAAAAATAATGAAGAAAAGCGACGTGACACAGCAAACGTCTTCATTGCTTTTACTGAGAGTCGAGCACGGCCGAATGAGCACGACGTCGAACGATTCATGCCGAATGCTCACCGAACGAAAACCAATTCCCAGCCCATTCCCAAATAATCCGTACACAATTCCCTGGATCAAAGGGAACGAACACGTGATGCTTCATCAACCACCTTTTCCAATTAATACCCATCCACACCTTATCTCTCCCGGTAGTCAACAGCAGCGCTTCACTTCACATCACTTCAATTCCGTCCGAAACCTTTCGATATCGAAATGCCCCGCGAAGCACATTTCGGTAGCCGTCAACCCCCTGCCACCTTCCCCCAATCCTGTTACTAATTCCAGTTATTCCAGATTAATTCGGGAAAACCTAATTTATGGCATCGAATCGACGTAGCGAAAACAACAGGACTACTAATTTCGGTGACAGATCTGACGCGGCGACAAATGGGATAGTTGATAAGGCATTTTCGTAGAGAGTGTTGAGGAGAACCCAGTGGCGAGTTGATCGGGGGGGGGGGGCTAAGTGGCGAGGCGGTGTGGGGGATATGAATCAAATAAAAGTCTGTTGATTGTTTGCGTCCAGGACCGACGTTTCGCTTTGAAATCGTTCTGGAGAAATTGGGCTGTCAGTTGGGAAAGCTAATAATTAGTGAGATGAATTGGTATATGTCTGGTAATTTGACATCGGCACTTGTGAATTCGAATCTGTCTGGTCATTTGACATCGGCACTTGTAAATGACCGGCGTAATGAAGGCGGTAATAGGGTCGCCGGTTTAATCAATCGAAAATGATAGTGGTTATTGACACCAGTATGAATCTTCTTCGCTTTGCATATGTCGAGAAGAATGATTAGGTCCATCCATATTCAATAGTTAAATGTTTCTTGCAATACTCTTCAATAAATTGTCACTCTTGGCATGATTCTATAATAAGTTACCATCGAAACCGTTGTTCAATCATCATTTGATCCTGGTTCAAAATTACAAGGTCTAGCCCAAATTGTCCTTGTGTAGTTTGATACAAATATAATTAAAGTGATTTAATTAATTGATGCAAATCTAATTAAAGAAAGTGTTGGCAATACTCTTTTGACAAAGAATCGAAAATAAGCTGACACGCTAAATCATTTCTTTACATTATGTGAGGTTACCATATTTTTACACTATATATAAGGTTGATATATGTCCCCTATACACAGGGATATCGCCTTATGTCATTTCTCAGACCCATATTACTATTTTTCACCTTTTATTTTCTCGTATAATATAGTATAGAGAATGTAGAGTTATCGCCAAATAATTCGAACTCGGGATTTTGACAAATCTCCATGTTTAAAACCTCCCTGAGTTCGAAAAACATATTTTGGAAAATGTCCGTCTGTGAGAAAGATAACTTAAGAAAGTATTGAGCTAGAAGGATGAAATTTTTACAGATTTCCATCAAATGAATGAAACAGGTGAGATTGATTTGTTATTATGAGTTTAAAATGGTTTTAATTCAATTTTATAATTACTGAAAAGAATAAAATGATACAATTAGGAAAGTAAAATCAATTTTAAAATATGAAAGGACTAAAAAGCATTAGCTTTACATTCTTTTTATATTATTCCCCGCTCTCATTTCATTGAATTGCTTGAACTTTATTGATTCTTTATCTACCTACTTTCTTCATATTTTGTTTTTTTAGCATTTATCAAGGCTTAGTAATTATGACTTGGTTAGCTGTAAGTCAAATTGATGGTAAACTCTTAAAGGTTGTTTTCAGACGTACGTTCAGTAATTTCTATCATAGAGAGAATGATGATTATTTATCGGAATAGAAGTGTTTAATGAAGATCACTAATCAATGAGAGTGAATTGATAGCCAATGAATATACGTTACTCTAGTGTAATATTTGCACTGTCTAATATTATTATAATTGACAATACCAATATAGACGATCTATAGATAATCGGATCTTCTGTTTCTGTTCTTTAGATCTATTAAATCACATGTATTTTTCATTATCCAAAGGGTTTTAATCGTAGATATTATAATTAAATGGTTAATGATTGAATTGTTTTTGTACATATTACTCTTTTTCAACGGAATAGAAGTGATTAATGGTCACTAATCAATGAGAGTGAATTGATGGCCAATGAGTATACGTTACTCTAGTGTAATATTTGCACTGTCTAATATTATTAAAATTGACAATACCAATATAGACGATCTATCGATAATCGGATCTTCTATTTCTGTTCTTTAGATCTATTAGATCACATGTATTTTTCATTATCCAAAGGGTTTTAATCGTTGATATTATAATTAAATGGTTAATAATTGAATTATTTTTGTACATATTACTCTTTTTCATCTGAATAGTAGTGATTAATGAAGGTCACTAATCAATGAGAGTTGATAGACAATGTGTATACGTTACCTCTAGTGTAATATTTGCATACATGGCATTACAATATAGACAACCTATCGATAATCGGATCTTCTATTTCTGTTCTTTAGAAGTGAAGATCTATTAGATCACATGTATTTTTCGTTATCCAAACACTTTTAATCGTTGATATTATAATTAAATGATTAATAATTGAATTGTTTTTGTGCATATTATTCTATTTTCACAATGTTGATAAAACGTTCCCCAGATTTTTTACAAATCGTTCTAATTGGAAACAATGTGCTTTTTTACAGATCACCGTGATGGAAGGGAAAAAATAGCATTATTGTCGCACAGATTTTAGGCAATTAATCACATTTTCGAAACGAAATTCGCTGATATTTAGAATCTTTTTTGAACGAAAAAAATTTACAATAATATACAACTTAAAATACAAAAATAAAAATAGAAAGAAAAAACTATTTCAAGAATTTTGATCTGAAAGTTCAGATTTGTACTATTTTTTTAGGGAAAATTGAAGATAAATTTTGTTATTTGACCTCATCTTGAAGATCTATAAAGATAACTAAAAAGACGTGAAACTACGGTTCATTAAATTCGAGGAAAAACTCGAACTTTATACAAGCAATCTAAGAAACGAAGTAATTTCTTCTTTTCTTGCCAATATATTCGATTAAACAAAATAATACAGATTTTTCTATACTGTAATTCTTACGTAAAATCATTGATTATGTATGAAAAACAATTAAAACTTTTTAATTTTGATAACGAAATATGTAAAATTCATTATTCAACAATCGTTTCATTCTGTATTAATCGGCGGAAATTGTTTCTCTAATTTCAATATATCTGACCAAATAATTTCCGATGCGTTTTTAATCCTTAAGTTCAGCTGAAATCTCTTTACAGCAATGATGCTTTAAAAATAGAACAGGAGATTAACACAGATATTTCTTGTTTGAGTATCAGGGAAGCTAAGAAGCTTTCACGTGTTTCTGTAATCGCTTTATTTTTTCCTATTTAATCTGGTAATATGGCAATTTCGCAATTCGGTTTTTAAAAATATTAAAGAGCTTTTTTTGTGCCCTGTGGGATGGTTTAATCATTAAAAGATATACCAGAAGTTTTCTGTTTTGTTTATTTTTGGAATAAAATGTTGTAAACAGAAGAAGGAACAATATTTCATAAATGGGGTTCGCATTTTGTTTTACCAAACGATATTTGATAGCAAACCAAGACAGTAAAATAAATTTTTCAAAAAATATGTTGTAATCGTTAAAATTAAATCATGTTGATGATTGAATGTATCTGGATCGTTTTTTTAATTATCTAATTAGATAAATTCTGTTTCGAAAATATGGTGTCCAATTGAATGAATTAAGAATACATAGAAAATAATTGCGATGTTTGTAAATTGTTAAATTTTTGTATCGAATTATAGGATTTTTGAATCATTTAATTTCAACTTATAAATATGAGAAGCGATTATACGATGCTTATATGACGAATGCGAATATATTGCATGGTTATTGAGTTTGATTGAATATTTGTTTGTAATATTATGTTAACGTTGCATTTTGAAGCAACACTTTAAAGGGATTTTGGGGTGGCTTGCATATTGTAAGAGAAAGCGATAGTTGAAAAACACAGCTTGGAACATAAATGAAATTTGGTATCTCATTTTTACACCAAAATTGCATATTTATATTAACTTGTAACTGGAGACAGGAGTCAAAATGACACCGCGTTGTTCATTAGTTCTGCTAATCATATGGGTTTTGGGTCCATGAATATAGTCATCTTCTTATTACCTTCAAATTGTTCTTTCAGCAGTATATTGGCAAAAATCTGAATATGATGACGTTAGTTAGTATGAGGACAGAGTTATTCTTTTTCAAAATTTTTGTTGTTATTTGGGGTGCCATTGATTCCAAGTCTCTGAAACTGCTTTTAAGTAGAGTGCAGTAGATAGACGATATTCAGTAGAGTGCAGTAGTTTGGTTTGGTTTGGTTATATTAACATTCCGTTTGAAGCAACACTAGAGCTATTTTGGGACGGACCTCGTAATTGTAGAGTGCAGTAGATAGACGGTATTCAGTAGAATGCAGTAGATAGACGGTATTCAGTAGAATGCAGTAGATAGACGGTATTCAGTAGAATGCAGTAAATAGACGGTATTCAGTAGAATGCAGTAAATAGACGGTATTCAGTAGAGTGCAGTAGATAGACGAAATTCCTATGAAATTTTGTTCTCTATGCTACTAAATGTAACTAAAAATTCCGATTTAATAAGTACACAAGAAAGTTAAGGGGGGAAATATTCTCCCTTTTTTTCTTTCTTCCTCTTTTGGAAAGCACGAACAACGAACAGGCTATTGGATGATAATAACTAGGAATTGAAAAAACAACAACAAACTATGATCTATTATTTGTCTAGTCGTTGCTATACTGTCCGTTATTACAAATTATGTATTTTCTTATATTTTTAGTAGATTTTATTCATTAATTCTTTCTTCCTAATGTAGAATGAGAATTTAATGTATGGGGGTCAGTGTACTCAGGGCATTCGCTCATTAATTGAATAATATTTTTTTTTTTACTGAGTTGCATGATAGACAACAAAATAGATACAAAACTAACTGCTACTTTGCCAGCCATTTTTAAAATCTTGTCGGAGAAAGTTGTGGCAAGTTATAAGTAAAAAAAGTTTTTAGATAGTCTGAGGTAAAATTTCTCCAATTTATCTCTTCTATTGTTTTATTAATGTAAAACCAATTTTTTCTTTGAATTCTAGTACATAATTTTTTTGTAATATGGAGCATTGTTTGGGATTTAAAATAAATTCCATCTTTATGTGAGTTTTCCTGTATTTTGTAAGAAATTGCATAGGAGCAATGACACTGGGACTGATTTGAATTATAAAGGTTTACGTGCATAATCAACAGAACATATGTAAGAAAGTTAAAATAACACAGTTTTAATGTTTGACGATTTGTCTGAATCATGAATATGAAACTATATCTAAAACGACTTGATTGAAGTTAAATATAACCATTATCCCAGGTGAACTATCTGGTCATCAAAGATGACCATTAAATTATAAAATCAATTCGTGTTGGTTTTAATTTAATGGTTGGTTTATGGGTAAGATTTGCTACTAATTAATTAGCATTAATGCGCAACAATTACAAAAAAAAAGCTTTATTTTCAATACAGGAAAACTGTTGAACCTTAATTATTTTGAGAAAGAAACATTTTGTGCATTTTTCTGTTCATTCCTATAGGAAGACTATCTACTGCAATGGTTAGGGAAATCTAATGGTTAAGATTTAGGGAAAATGTCTTCAGTTCTTCATCAATCATGGCCCCTAGAATCGAAAATTACCCTTTTTTCAAAAAGTTTATATATATGCTTGTAACTGTTTGCCCATGTTATCTTCTAAACATAAACTGGAGTAATTTTATTTGGATTTGAACTGGCTTGGAATACGTTGTTAGAAATGTAGAAATCTCGTGCGAGTTCGTAAATGGCGCATCTAGCTCAAAAGGTATGGAAATAGTGATAGGTTGAAATTTTCATTTCGCTACAACTTTCTTAATATTGAAGAGAGATATATAAATTTAATCGGCCAAATTAGCGCCTCATTAAGACAAACAACTTTTGTATTTAAAGTTTTTTTTAGCTGCAACATCTTAGAAGTTAGGGGCTGAAAAGTGATTTTTCAATTCCCAGTTTTGACTGTTTCTAACATCAACAATTTATGTTGCCAGATAGTAACCTAGATGTAAAGGAATTTACCTTTAACTTCCAGCTTGTTGGGAGGAATTTTTTTTCTCAGAAACTGCTGCTTCTTACAATAAGAATTTTTTTTTGCCGCCACTATAATGCTACACATCGTTGTGAAAAATTTACGAAAATTATTTGGAAGATTCACTTCTGAAATCAATCGGATGAGACCTTCACAATTAACAGATTGACGAAACAACACACCACAAAACAACCATTGAGCGAACACCACAGATTTTTTTTTATTCTCCTTACCACATAATGATTGTCTATTGTCTACATTCATCTTCTAAGAATCCTTTCTTTCCCTTTTTCTTCTCGTATAACAACTGTCTCATCAGTTCGGTATGAAAGAAAAGGGGAAAAAAAAAAGACTGGAAAGCAATGAGAAATTAACACATGGGAAGCCTGTCAAACAGTAGCTGGTCCTTGAACTTGAACACGAGCTGCCTTTTGTACCAAGGAATTACTATGATTTATCGGAAAGTCGTGTGCATTCCTTTCTTTTATTTAATTAATTAGCTCTTCTGCATAGACGGGGGGGGGCGTTGTGTGACCTCTATCATATTACACACTCAAGGACAAAAGCACTTATTTTATTTTCACATTCTTATAAATACGTTCTTTGAAGTCGTTCGACATGACCCGTGGCATCTTTTGGCGGTTAAAATAAGTTCTTTGTGTAAGCCTATATGCACATTTTGAATTGATTTGTTAAAAGAATAAAGCGCTTCATGAAAGTGGATAATTGATTTCAAGGACCGGAGTCTTAATTTTCCGAATTAATTGTTATAACTGTGGCGCCGCGGTAAAATGTTGCATTGGCAATAAGCACTTGTGAATCTGATGATTTTCAGCGTCCAAAAATGAGACACTGATTGTTTTAAAATTATTAAGGAATTAATATAATTGTTTTATTAAGTGTATTTAGTGGTGTTTAAAATGATTAAGGTGAAATTAATGACGGATACAATACTTTCAATTCATTATTGCATGTAATCTATATATTTATAGAAGTAGCAAAACCAAAAATACAGACGACCCAGCTTTAACCATTGGACATTTTGTCAATTTTTATTTCGTGCGAAAACTCAGAACTACTATATATTCATAAGTGGTCAATTATATCCTCTCCTTCTTCGAGGGAAATTTCAAAGTCTCATTTCACAAGATATTCTCTATGGGGGGAACTATAGAGTCAATCAATCTCAATCATTGTACTGATTTCACCAACTTTCGTTTCATTTGAAACCTCTTGATGTCTAGATTGCCATAAAGAGCTATTTGTCTCCTCTCTGCTCTTATTTCAGAAAGATACCTCAAAATAAAAACCTTGATATATCCCCCAGGATCTGCAATCGGACTGATTTCACCAATTAATTTTGCCACTTTGTTTCCATAGTAACCGAATGGAATGCTTTATGTTTGACTTGCAAGTATGCTTTAAAATAGTGTTTAATTTGGTGTGATAAAATGAAGTTCATCAGATTTCGTTGACACGATTAAATTAATGTTATTAATATGGGGAATGAATAGCTGGTCGTCATAAGCTGCTAGTAATATAAGTGAATCATAATAAGATTAAAATATTATAAAATTTACTCATTAACAACTTTGGGTTGTCATTCAGAAAAATCTGTATATTGTTTTAAAAAAAGAAGAAAAAATCAATTCAATATATTGTCGTATATACATGTATATACAAAGTATGTGCATGCTATAACTTTAGAATATTTTACAGAACGTAAAACAACGCACGTAAGACAACGTGCTATTTAATGATTTGTAGTTCATTATGCGGCAGTGATATAGCGTAAATTCGTTGAACTAAAATAGCATAAATGCTGTGAGAGAACAAAGTTAAAAGATTTTTTTATGTTGAATTGAGAAATTATTGAACGATTTAAAAAAAATAATTCCAATAAGTGTTAAGTTCGCATTACATGTATTCTATGTTGTTGTCTTTTTTATGAACTACAATGTTTTCAGATAAAAACTGTCTAGTAACATGAATAATAATATTGATAGTGGAAGCTCATTTAAGAATCCTAAGCATTCAGTGGCCGTAAGCAAAGGAACTATGTAACATAATTTAATTTTAATAAATTAATATTTTTAGGTTAGTATACATTCAGTAAATATCACTATTAATAAATTATAACTCTAAAAAATATAAGGCAGTTGCTTGGACCAATAGCTCCCAAGATTGATCCATTAATTGGAATGTTTTTTGAAATTTTTATAAGCTTTTTGATTGATAAAATAACTAATCACATTTTTAAGGTCTTTCCCTCAATAATATGGAGTAATAATTAATATTAGTATCACCATACAAAAACTAATCTTAAACTAAATTTTTTGAAAAAGTTATTAGTTATTATTATTTGAAAAAGTTATTAATTATTAATAAATTTTTTGAAAAAGCTAATAGTAACGTCATTTTTATTTCTGTAAATTTTCTCTTTTATTTTATAAATGTTTTTGAATTTATTTTAAACACAGCTTAGAACAATGTATTTTTATTGTTGCAGTTCTAATCAATTTTATTGTTTCATCATATCTTTCGTTCATGTGTTTTGCCAATTTGAACACAATAACAATAATAATAATAATAAAAAAAAGCGCTTTCTTTAAATATTAACATCAAACCAAAATTTCCACATATGTTTTATTAACATAATATTTTTTTTAAGCTTACATTCTTTCCATAAATTGCATGATGTAAATATCGTTATAATACAATGCAAAGACTGATGCAATCAAGCCCCTTGTAGACATATCTGCCAAATCCAACCGAAATCAAAGAAAGAATAATAATCATCAAAAAAATTTGAATTCGAGATTTTGGCGAATCTACATGTTTTAGACCTCCTTCAGTTCATAAAACACATTTTTGGAAAATGTCCGTCTGTCTGTGACAAGGATAACTAAAAAACGATGTTGAAATTTGGTATACAGACTTAACCCCAAATTTTCAGATTTCTGTCGAATTCAGTGTAAAATCTGTTTAGAGGAAATTCTACAGTTCGGATATAACACGATAACTACAAAACACAGAGAGCTTGATAGATAGGATTCGTTACACAGATTTAACATCTATAGTACAGACACCTGCCAAATTTTGAGCCAAATTAAACTACTGATTGACTGTCTGTTGGTCTGTACTTTCAGAAATAAGTGAACAAATAATTCAAAAACGCAATGATTTAAATATATCAAATTTGGTATGTGTTTTTGTGTTTAAACTGTATTTTTGTGTCAAATTTTGGTTTCAGTCGGCGGAGAAAAACATATCTAAAACACCAGTGTTAACGTATTTCAGGGATTAATCGCCAAATAACTCGTCAAAGTGGACACGATGAATTCATTAAAATTTTTGAATTCACACCAAAAAATATATCTTAATTATTGTATACCAGTGCCAGTGTAAGGTTAGTTCTATGCGAGAAAGTTTTGGAAAGAATAAATTCGCTAATTTCTACTACGTTCCATTATTCTTTTAGAGTTGATTGCTTTATATATTCCAATAAAGATTTTCAATATCTCAATCATTTAAATATATTTTCTTATTTTAAAATAATAGGAATTCATTGCTTATTTTGAAATCTATTAATAATAAATCAGAGTTTGTGTTGATCCTGTACAAGCTCTACCATTTGATCTAGAATTATTCTATATGACAAAAATGTATTTTAGAGAATGAAAATATATACCTCTGAACGATTTCTTTGAAAGTTTAATCAGAATTTAATTTATATATAAGAAATTAAGCGATATACTGGCGTTCTTCCAATTAACATGTTTGAAAATAGTTGTACAAAAATGACTTTTTCATTGTTTTAAAATTTGGGAAAGTATCTTTTTAATGACACCAATTTATTTATCCGAATCTTGTTTTTGGATTTTTGATAATTTTAAAAAAATATTTTGTTGCATAATTTTCAGTAATGTATTTCATAGTTTCACTAATTTCATAAACAACTGTCATTATCTTATGAAATAGTTAATCGCATGAATTTTTAAATTGTTGAAAGCTAAGGTAAGATTCCGTTCAATAACTACATAGTTTACATTAGGAATTAGGAAGTGAAGTTGCAATATCGAGAAAGATGATGTGCAGTTAGAAAATAGATTAGCCAAACGCTTAATTTTTAATGGCACTAAGATGGCAGGATTTCATTTGCAAGAGTTATTTAACATTAAATAGAACAACTTTAAGGTTATTAAAATAAAACGTCTATAATTTATACACAATTTGATTATGGAAAAAAATTCCTTTTGAGGGAAAACATGAGCACTTAAGTTCTGCATGAATCTTTAATGGAAATTAATAGCAACCAACATTCCTGATGGACCAGCTAGTCGCTAAAGGCGACTAATTGTAAATAAATCTGTCTCAAAAATACGTATATGTATTGAATAAAAATAAAATATTTCTGGCATTAATAAAATACATGATAATAATAAAAAAACTTTATTCAGACGATTTATTTTTCTCAAAAGCAATGATGAAACTATAAATATTAC
>JAPMOR010124164.1:0-20533 GCA_026543865.1 Argiope aurantia | reverse complement strand
TTTTTTCACCAAGTTTCGGCAGTTTTCACCAGAAATCAATACACAATCAAACAAATTAAAAAAAGCTAGCTCAACAGATTTGAAATTTGGTTTCGATTTCCCTTAAAGTAAGACAATTTCCACATTTGTTAGTATTAACATTTTTTCTCAAAGTCGTGAAAGAGTATTCAAAAAAGTCAATAAGTTTTCCTTTTGAGTTTTTAACTTTAAGAAGCAAGGTGATAAATTTAATATCCGCCCCAAAATTCGCTTCATTTTTGAAAATTTAGAAAAATAATCTCAAATAAGTAATATGACAGCAATCGATCGAATTCCTGTCAAACAACCCAATCTGATAAATTTATTACCGGAAAAAATGTATTAATTATACACCTTATTAACCTGAAGTTAAATATCAAAATTAAGGGCACCACACAAATTAAAACGTACATACCTGAGATGCCAATGTTACAAAAAAAAAGATTATTTTTAATAAGCGAAAATCTGAACTAAGTAATTAAAAAATATAAGGAAAAAAATTAAAAGTGATTAAAAGTTGAATACGTTGCTAATGAGCGTTGTTATTAGAAGGATCTTACCAAAGATAACTAAGGGCCCCTCTGACGTTAACAAGTGTTTTAACTTAACGATGAAATTAAAAATACAAAGAATGGAATGGATAATTGGGGGGAAGAGGAATGAGTTTGCCCTGCTGTGTAACAAATGATACTAATCAGCATTAATGAAGTTCAGCATGAAAAATTGTGCCGTTCTTGGACTTCTAGAAAGAAAGATTTTAAAAGAAACCAAACAAAAGATTAAAACACCAATAGAAAATACACATATAAAATAAATTATTTACTAAAACGTTTATTTCAGATTGCAGAACTTAGAAGGTTTCAAAGGCTGGGACTTCTCAGATGATTATAATTATTATGAAACACCCATAGAACCGAATATTCTTAACTGTGGTAAACAGGGGTGTCCGATATTTAATAATAAACTTCGTTTTATCTTGAAATTTCTAGTTAGCTGTTCAGAGCCCTATTTTCTTATAACAAAAATCATAGCTTTCTTGTTTTTTACTATGAAAGGATATTTTTAATAAATGAAATTTGTAATCTTTTTTAAAAAAGCAGAGTATCTCAATTATCAGCCACTAGAAACCCAAAATGTAAAAATCTTCTTTCTCAGCGCGCAACAAATATCTTTTTAAGAAGTTAAAGATTCACATATATCTAACAGTAAACTCACTCTCTATTTACATTTGTGATATAATTTTAAAATCTAGGTTAAGTTGAAATAATTTTAAATGAGAGATGATATTAAATGACTTTGCGAGACTATTTCATATTAACATCTCAAACATCAAAGCGCCATCTATAAATAGAGCAGAAGATTAAATTCATTTCGGAGTTTAAAAACAGATAAATCTTTGAACGGATTATATGTGATGGTTAAATGTCGCCAAAGTTATATGAATGAATAATATCTAAGTGATCAAGAAAGACCACTTGTTAAACATGTTTAATTTGGAAAACAGGGAATGTGTTTTTATGTTATACCAGAATATCTATGATTTAAGACAGCTGAAATTTCAAAGCTAACTGGTTTGCTTGGGACGAGCAGATATAGAGAAGTGTGAAAGTAAACTAATGTAAAATTGAATGTTTTGAGCTTATCATAAAACCATCGTTGTTTATTAAGATGATAATGATCGTATGTTAATTACAATCTTTTAAAATGTGATTCTTCAGTTGGAACACATTTTGCAGTCTTATGCTTGATAGATAATTTGACCTAAATGTTTTCATTCTAATAATTTCTTGGTGTATTTTTCATAAGCTTCAGCAAAGTTTTGGATTATCAGTTTATGTGATAATATAAACCTCAAAAGATGAAATACGAAGTAAGGAACTCTGGTTTAGTCTTGATTCTATAACGATTGGCAGCCAGCTAATTTGCATATAATTGTGCTCAATTTCATTTAAATCACTTACGAATAACATGTTCAGGTTTCTCTCAACGAAACATTTTTAAGCATCAAACTATGAAAGATAGGAAAAGATTTATTATTGTGTGCATAAATCCTCCTAATGAATTCAAATTCCATGACATCATAATGTCATTAAAAACGTAACTGTTCGAATTATCTATCGCATAGTTATGTGTTACCTCTCCGTCTACCGTAACTTCACTTCCTTGTTACTCATATAAACTGGCCTTATAATAAACAGAACCTTTTTTCTATGGAAATTTTTTTTTTGGTTTTGGTTATATTAACGTCCCGTTTGAAGCAACACTTGGGCTATTTGGGGACGGACCTCGTCATTTTGAACCGCGGTCAGATGACGAGGACGACACCTGAGCTGGCACCCCCCTCTCCACACCACAACACACCAGCGGGAGGACATTTGGTCATGACGGATTTAACGTGCAACAGATCCCCTTACACGACGGTTCTTCGGTGAAATCGGGTTATGAACCTGAAACCCTCCGGTTCCGAAGCCGAGACCTTACCACCAGGCCACAGCGGCCTCTTTTTCTATGGAAGAACTATTAAATATTTTATTTTAAAATAAATAAAAGTCATCGTGACAATGTATATATATTCCATATCTCCTCCTGAGGAAGTAAGTTTTTAATAAAATTTATT
Organism: Argiope aurantia; assembly: GCA_026543865.1. NCBI lineage: Eukaryota > Metazoa > Arthropoda > Arachnida > Araneae > Araneidae > Argiope > Argiope aurantia. Next base: position 17,898 of record JAPMOR010124164.1, on the reverse strand, counting down.
TTTCGATAATAATTCCAGATCAGCAAATTTATACAAGAAGTAAAATATTATCAAATGCTTTCTATCTTATCATATTTGATAATTTATTAAATTGTTTCAACGTTATTTTTCTTATTAGAAACCATTTTTCTACCTACGAAACACTTTCAGACGCCATGCTAATGAGATAGATATTATCTTATTAATTATCGAAAATATAAGATATAATTATTGTCTCATGAATATGCTGAAACTAAATATTCTGTCAATATTTTTAATTATTATTATAAAGACAGAGTTTAAAAGACTTGTTATAAAGTATAATATATCCGACACTTTTTAATATTTTTCTAAATTTCAGTCTAATTTTATAGAAGCCTGATTCATTTTATTGAAAACTAAATATCGTTTTGTTATTACTTTGGAGGGATTACTTGATAAAATTGATACTCCATTTTAATTATAAACAAGATATGCTCTTTACGGCAAGAAAAAAAGACTACTTTGAAACACTCGCCGCTGAAAAGAAGACTGATATTCCATTTTGATTTTCATTTAACAATTACTTTCATGCAAAAATATTTCGAACTTTACCATTCGAAATAATATCTTTTGTCGGGAATTTAGCCTTTTTACTGAATCTATCGTATCCTTGGCGAGTACTTCTGCGATTCATACCTGGCATTCGGTTAATAGCATCCGAATATCGAATTTCTATTTCAGGCGAGTTTTCCCCAACCGATTGAAAACAAAATCTAGCACAGAACTGCAAGTGCAATCACAAAATTCCGTTCCTCATTTGATTTATTTAAGTCATTCGATTTTTGAATGATTACGTTAACATGTTTCTAAAAGTGTACACCGACGGACAGTCACCTCGTTGTTGGGTTTGTATTCTCCAGCTTTAAGAGGTTTCTTGTTTATAGATGTCAAATCTATGCATCGAATCTTATCTAGCTCTCTTCGTTTTGTAATTATCTTATTAACTTATATTCGAACAGTCAGACAGACAGACTTCCTCTGAACGGATTTTTCTCGAAATTTGATGGATATCAATAAATTTCATGTAAAATCAATATACCAAATTTCAATCGTCCAGATAAAAGCGCTTTTAAGTTACCAGACGGATATTTTCCAAAAATGTGCTTTTCGAACCCAGGGAGGTCTAAAGGTGGAGATTCTTCAAATTTTCGAGTTCGAATTTTTGAGGATTACTATAGTTTTTTGTATACAACATATACGAGAAAGTAAAAAGGAAGTAATGCACTTATTAATATATTCTGTCAGAAGTCTGAATTTGACATTTGGTCAATAACAAACAACCCATTTATAAGAAAAAGAAATATGAAATACAATTTACAAAATTTTTGTAAAATGTCCTACAATTTTCTGTAGAGTTGAGCAATTGCCATCTAATAATCTTTAGATTTCTCTTATTCAACAGATGGGAATATTACCAACGATTAGCGCGATGAACTCTTTTCGATGAAATTAAGAACTGTTGAAATCCTTCCTTCAAACTGATAAGATGCAGCTGTTATCACATATTTATCCTATGATATACAATATCGAAGCCGAAGCCGGATAATATTGATCCTAAATATTCACTCTGAGGTCCCATTTCACGGAAATGCGATCGTAATTTATTGACCACAAGTGGGTGAGATGTCTTATGTGTATGAAATCTTATTAAATCGCATTATATGTTGAAATTGGAAGCATTTTTATGTCTAGTTTCGCATACACTGAAGATAAAAAAGCAGAATGATATATTTTAACTTAATGATTAATTTTGATGAACAAACCGTATCTTTGAGAAGGCACGCCGTTCAATGCATCGTCGATATTAGGCGTGTTTCGATTCATCTGACAAAAACATGGAGCATCTACTGTATTAGTATTGGTCGTACATTTGTAGCATGGTGACTAATATAAATATAATGATTTGATGAATAAATCCTTTATGAAATTAAAAAAAAAAATTATGAAGAAATCGTTGACACCCAAATCCAATTTTCCTTATACACCTGGTATCCTTGAGAAGGCACGACGTTCAACGCAGCGTCGATGTCAGGCGTGTCTCGATGCAGTGAGAAATGTACAAAGAAAGTACATGAAAATTTGTGGAAGATTTTAAACTTGCAAGAAATTGTTTCGTAAATTGTTCGGAATTTTTTCTAATTTTATTTTTATAGAAGGAAGGATAATTTATTATTTTTAAAACAGAATACTTAATTAATGTTTAAATTATATATTTCACATTGAAATTGCAACTAATGTGAAGACTAAATGTTAATTCATTGGTGAATAAACATAATGAATTCTTGACAAAGCAAGGGGAAAAAAAGAACGAAAAGAAGTAGAATGGAACAAATGTAATTAAGCGCCAAGAAAATGATATCTATGAAAGTGATCTCATGTAATAAGATAATAATAAAGGGTTAAGAAAGAAATATTAACGTAAACTCTTTTCATACTCATTTTTTTAGCTCTCGATCAACATTCATATCGCTTTTAGTAGGACACAGCAAACAGAAAATCCTCAATTGCTCTTTGTGAAAATTGCTGTTCTCTAACAAAAAAAAAAAAAAGGACTCACTAATTAAAATTAACTCACAAAGGACTTTCCACTCCAGCCATCGTAATCATTCCATTAACGATAACGTCCAGAAACTATGGTTGCGGTCAGTTTCTCTGTCCCTCTCTTTGTTCTTTGCCCAATTTACGGCTCACCCGGCCTTTTCAAAAAGGAACAACATTAAAAACATTCCCCGTCCCCTAGTTCGGTCCACAGCCTCGAAAGTTTACGATATTCGGAGGCGGCTTTACGAGTTTCGGCTTGTTTTATGATTCTTTGCTCGTTTAATTCATTGCACACTTTACGATGCTTCAGGGATCCTTGGCCCACTTCAGTGGAACTGTCAAGAAGAAAGAGTAAATTACATGCAAATTCAAGATTAAGAGCGTCCTTTTGGAATCGATCAATAATCTATTATCATTTCCAATTCTTAATATGTGAAACAAACAATTCGTTAAATACATCCAAATTTCATAACTAAATATCATAAATTTAAAATATTTAAGAAAATGTAAGGCTATGTTCCCGAATTTCTGAACCAATTTCAATTTTTTTTTCTTGTGAAAGATCATGAGCAAAGTCAGTGGTCAAATGTTCTCCATTACACCCCCTCTCCCCCAAATCTGAAGAGATGTCTTGAATGTATTATTCCACAGTGGTTTCGCTATGGGAACTAACCAAGACAAAATCCCAAAGTCCAAAACATCGCGCTGATATTATCACTTTCTATTTCATACGCAAACTGCCTAGCTATAGAAAAATCCTCAGGTTTTTGGCTTTGAACTAGCGGCGATGGTCTCACCGAAAATTCTTCACATATTCTTTAATAATCTGCTCATGCCAGAGGATTCCTTGTTCGACAATGGGGTACAAAAATTAGGAAATATTAACTTTTGACGTGAATTTTGCCTTTTTCCTGAATCTATCGGCAACCCTTCACCAGTATTTTGGCCATTAATCCCTGACTTCAGAATAATAGGTTCCGAAAATCGAATTTGCACTTCACATGCCTTTATCTAAATCGTTTGGAACGAAGATTGGTCACAAGACTACACATGCAATCACAGAATTCCATACCTAATTTGATATGTTTAATCCATTAAGTTTTTGTGTTATCGCGTTTACATGTTTCTGAAAGTACATAACCGACAGACAGTCAACCCGTTGTTGCTTTTGTCTCAAAGTTGTCTCAATATAGATTGTTAAATCTATGCACCGAATTTTATCTAACTCTCATTGTTTTATAGTTATCGTATTAACTTATGTACGAATACCTGGACAGACGTACTTCTTCTAAACAGACTTTACTCAAAATTTGATAGAAATCTGAAAATTTGGTGTAAATATCATATACCAAATTTCAATCTTCTAGCTCAAGGCGTTTTTGAATTATCTATGTCACAGGCAGATGGACATTTTCGAAAGAAAAAAAAAAGATTTTGAAATTCAAGGAAGTTCTAAACGTGGAGATTCGCCAAAATCCCGAGTTTGAATTTTTTTGATTATTACTGATTACTGATTTTGATGATGAAGGTCAAATGTTACGTTGAATTTTCTATATTCTCACCAGAATTCACATATGTAAATTTTTATGTTAGGGAGATAGATAAATGATTACTTTTATAGGTTAAATCCTAATGCAGTAAAAAATATTAACATCTCCAGCACAATATTCCTACTTTACTTGTTTCATTTTGTTTGTCATCTAAATACGAATACACAGTTAAATGATTGCAAAGAACAAACGGGAGTTTTAAAGGGGCGACAAATTAAAACAGCTGAAACCACTGAACAATAAAATCCATAATTTTTATAGATAGTTCTTATTCTTGTAGTTAGTTGGAAAACATTGCTTTTGAGCGATTGCTTACTGAATGAATATCAGAAAGATTGTAATAGATTATCTCAGTAATGCTTCAGCATACAACTTCACAGTGCATATGTGATAATGACAATCATCGGAAATGAAATGAATTAATTAGTGAGTAGATGACCAGAAAATCTTTTCACTAATAATTTCAAATGGATTATCCGCTAAAGAATATATCAAGCTAAATTTTACTTAGCTATTAAAAATCTGTTTTTTCTATTTAATACTTCAAAAATAATATTTTTTTTCTCGTACGCAAAACAAAAGGAAAATAATAACGAGCTATGAAGTAAAATTGAATATTTCAGAAATTATTAATAACAGAAAAATGGAGCACAAATGTAATTGAAATCTGATGATGTTAACTTTGTAATTTCACAGATAACCCAAAAAGTCATTTCATAGATATATTGATACAAATATGTCAATCTCTGAGTATATAAAAATTATCTAGTGCTTTTGCCCTAAAATAAAACGCAAATCGTTTTGGAAAAAAAGTCTAAATTATAAATAAAAGAGATTCGTAATGTAGTTTTATTTTACTTTTATTCCTAGCTTTTTCTTGCTTACTTTTTATTTGTTTTTGCTTTTACGTCATTTTTTTTTGTTAAACAGTAATTTGCTTTATAATTTTCGACTCATGAAAGAAGTTTTAGAATGCTGCGTCAGAACTTGAACGGCGTTTAAAACTGAAGCAATGTGAGTTGCATAGACATGATATATGACATTTATAATACTGAATGCTTCATTCTGTGAGAAAGGAAACTGCAAATTCTTGCTTTGCTTTAAGTGAAATTTAAACAACTGTCTAATTTCAAACCAACTTTGAATTCCTATCAATAGAAGAAAATAAATATTTTCTTATTTTATTTTGTTGATATCTTTCTTATGCTTGAGCAGAACTAATACAACATAGTGAAAGCAAGTACATCTTACATAGAGAAATCATATTTCCTAATGCGATGAAATGAGGGAAAAATCTGAAGACTGAGATCTCTACGATATTTCTTAAAGCTGTCTTCGAAAGAAGTTGATATCAAAATTTCCAATCACTAATTACGGTTGAAACAACTGTGAGAACACAAGTTGATTCTTCTGAAAAATTCAAAGTACTTCTGATAAAAAAAGCCGTACTTTTATGTAAAATGTTTCCAAAGAAACCACGATATAAAAAATAAAATAGCATCAACTAATGAAAGTTGCACCACTAGACTTTTATCAAATCTGTGTTTCTTGAAACCTCTTTAACTAGAAAACTCATTTGAATTTATTTCCATTCAGCCCCAAATTCATAAACTTCGTCTTCCATTTCAGACACAGCAGGTTTAGTATTCATTGAAGATTGATTTTTTCCCTCCTTGATGGGTGCCATTACTTCAGTCGTACTCCAGAACTCGAAAACGAGGGCACCCCTAAAGAACTCTCTCTCTCTCTCTGATATTCAAATCTAAATAGGTTCGTAAAAGAAGTCTTTTTCGAACTGACCAAAATGACGGCAGAGAGCACTGAAGTCGAGGCTTTTACTACTCTATGGTTTTATCCTTCCTCATTCGGGGATGTTTAAAAAGTTTTCAACTATTCTGAGAGTATATAGAGTCGTTTGGGTTTTTGACGATGCTGTTCGAATTCGAATGACGTATCATTTCGAGGAACCTAAATGAGAAAAGTTTGCCGACGACATTATACGAGTTTTACTCTTTAGATTATACATTGTGAGATGAAAAAAAAAATCACAAGAAAAATATACAATATCAATATTAAAATATCGTTTTTAATTTTGCGATCTGGGTTCCATTTCAATAATGCATGTTACTGAAGTTACTTTGTTCTTTTACGTGGACAGTGAACTCTTTTAGACACTTTGGGGAATTATTCAGTCAGGGTTATGAAATGTTTTTTTTTTTGCATATGTATTAAATTATAAATACATCAAATGTCTTTAAAAAACATTTTAAAATGAAGTATAATATTTTTTTAAAATTCGAATTATTCAATGTAATTATTCGAATTATTCAATGTTCCAAATACATTTACATTGGATAATTATCCAATTATCCAATGTAAATGTATTTGGAACAAAACTACATGTAATTCTAATTAGATGCTAACTTTTTAGAAATATTTTCATGCACATTTACTGAATTTACTAGGAATTTTGAACTGAAATTGACTTTCAACTAGCTAAAAAAACTCGAAACTTAAAATGCATACTTTATTTTCTTTTATTGTTTAACCTGAATCTTTATTGTCAATTTCATTTAATGTCTTCAAAAATTAAGACACCTGGAACATTTTAAAGATATTTAAATGCAATTACAATATCATTTTGCGAAAATCATTAAGATGTACCTTTTCCCTCTTAACATACCAAAATAGTTATTTCATTGAACAATACATTTTATAACACTATTTTAGTTTAATATAAACATATGGTTTGGTGATAAAGCAATAAAAATACAATTGCACGTTTTCATCCATTTTTACTTATTTTAAAGTCCACTGTCCCCTTAATTTTGTAAAATCTTGACTAAGCTTTATTTACTATAGCGCTTATTATTTACTATATCCTGCTTTTGAAATCATGTTCGAGTTTATAGAATAAATTTTAAATTCAAAGAACTAAAAAAGAATATATGCTCCTTTACCGAGTATTGAAATTTTAGAACTTATTTTATTGCTGTATAAAAATTCATAATAATAAATATCAATGTATAAGGGAAATTATTTGCTTAAAATGCCTCAATTTATTATTTTTATCTATTTTCATGATCTTAAGTTTTTAACGCTCTGGGCTACTAACTTTTTTCTTTTGATTTCTGTGAGGTTAACAGCGATACTTAGTTGCATATATCATGTCAATCAACTTTCCGCTGTTCACGTTTCATCAATACTTTTTCCAATTTCTCCATTTTAAATATTTTAATGCTATAAATAACGTAATTTATAATTTCGAAATGCCCTTTCGGCGTTATTTTTTCTCAATTTATGCGAAAAATACTTAATCTAAGTAATGAACTCTTCTTAATGAAGATATTTTTAAATGTTCTGAATACACTAAACTTAAAACAAATGACATTTCTAAACGCCCTGGGAATTTTCTCATAATAGAAGGATCTACTAAGTACAAAAAATATGCCGAATTATCAACTTAAAAATATATTTGGCTTTGAATCTGTGTATTATAACTTTTTCTCAATCTAAACGAAGGACACTTTATCAAAGTAACAAAATACAGGAATTAAAAAAAATATCTCAATACACTAAGCCTAAAATAAATAAAATTTTAAAACGCCGAGGAAATTTTCTCATTATAGAATGATCTACTGAGCACAAAGAATATGTGGAATTAATAATTTTAAAATATATTTTGCTTTGAATATGTGTATTATAACCTGTTCTCAATCTATACGAAGGATACGTAATCAAAATAACAAAATACGAAACTTTTTTAACGAAGGGAATTTTTTTTAAAAAATAATCTGAATACACTAAGCCTAAAATAAATAAAATTTTAAAACGCCGAGGAAATTTTCTCATGATAGAACGATCTACAAATCACAAAGAATATGACGAATTAACAATTTCAAAATATGTTTGACTTTGAATCTGTGTAATATAATTTATTCTCAAACTTTACGAAAGATATTTAATCAAAGCGACAAAATGCGGTTTTTTAATGAAGAGATTTTTTTTAATTGTTCTGAATACACTAAGCCTAAAATAAATGACATTTCAAAACGCCGAAGAAGCTTTGTTATAATAGAATGATCGACTTATCACAAAGAATATTTTTAATTAACAGTTTAAAAATATGCTTGGCTTTGAATACGTGTATTATAACTTAATCTACACGAAGGATACTTAATCAAAATACGAAACTTCTTTCAATGAAAAAATTTAAAAAAAAAGAATGTTATGAATACACTAATCCTAAAATAAATGACACTTCAAAACGCCGAAGAAAACTTCTTATAATAGAACGATCGACTAAGTGCAAAAAATATGACGAATTCACAGTTTCAAAATATGTTTGGCCTGAATATGAATATTATTTCATTATTATGAAACAAGCATTTTTAAAGCTACCTAAGGGACAAAACAGAAAACAACTCGTGATAAACATCAGGCGCATAAATAACAAATTGTTCCAAAGGCGCAAATCAGGCAACAATATCATCTGTTTTATTTCAAATGCTGAATAGGGATATTTTTCTCATCTACTATGTTTTGTCGCTTCAAATCTGCATTCATTTAATCACGGAATCTCAGAAAAGAAATAAAGAAAGGAAACTTAAGAAGAAACAGAAACAAAGCCGAAGAGATTCAGAAAGAATAATACTGGAAACAAAAATATCTTTGTATTTTCGTCTTCAGAGAATTTTTTTGAAAGAAAAATGAAATGAATACTTTCCACGCGTTTTCTGGTCCTATAGTTTCCAGTGCTTTTTTTTTCTATTACTTTGTTTCTTTCTCTCTCTCTTTCGAACAGACGTCTGGCATTTTGCTTACATCTGTTTCTACATCTTCTCGATTTGTTTTCTTTAAAAAATTGGAGTATTGCTAAAAGAATAAAATTTTGAAATCAATTTGGCGCTACACCAACGAGGCGGATCACTAAAACTTGGAGCTACTGCATTCAGATTTTGATTGCTTCCTCTTTTGAAAGGGTTAGACGCATATTTACTCTTTTGATTGGCATTTTGAAAAGGAAGAAGTTTTTCACATCGCACGGTATTCTTTTCGATGTAAATTGTATTTCAAGGTTTCAAACATTCTTCTATGATATATGTTTTCTCAGAAACTGCTTCACCTTTCTGCTTATAGTTCCGATCTTTCTTCCAACGATTACTATTTGTTCTAGTGCCTTAAAAAGTTCCTACATCGTCTATATTTGTACAACGATCATAACTATACTCCTACATGACCATTTCTCCAGTTGTATGCATACCATTGTACTTTCCACATTCTTCAGCTTTTGGATTTCTTCGACACTGATATGCAAAAATTGATCTCATGACTTGACACATGTTTTATTTTCTGTGGCTCTAATTATGAGAAGCAACAATAACAAAAAAAATATATTGTATCTGTTTCTATGAATGTTTCTAGACATTTACTATGTTCTGAATCTCTTCTCCATGAAATTTTTTTTCTGGGTAAGTCAAGTATAACTTCTAAAATTAAAGCATGAATGCGTAAAATTATTGATATTTCATATCTAACAAGAATTACCACTTTACAAATAATTCAGATTTTTAAATTGCATTATTGCAAACTTTAAAATAGTGCTTAGATGATTTTTGTTCTTAAAGGTATTAATATCTTATTCGATTTAAAATTTATTTTAGATAATAATGCAAAAATAATTGAGAGAAATTCAAGGAGTAATGATATGTTGTCTATTATTTATTTGAAAAGGATATTCTTTCAATGAACGAACTCCACGAATTATTTCCGCGTTTCTTTAAAAAAAGGAGCAAAAACTCATTTTTTAAATTAATCCATAATCTCACTTTTGCCTAGCGATTCAAATACAATAAATTTAACGAAAGTCATTACAGGTAGCTTACAGGTGAGAAAAGTATAATCAAATTATTTAATCTCTTTCATGAATAATTTTTTATTCTCAAATATATCGTCGCATAATTCCAATTTAACTATACCCAAGCGATGGTCAGAAAAGAGTAAAGTAAAAGCATAATAACACCAGCAATTGGCTGGAATTAAGTTTTATTCATTTTTACAGTCTTCTGACTTTTATTATTTGGTATCAAATTTAAATATGAACGTTATATTTTGTCGTGTACTGAACTTTTAAGTTACATATCCCTGAATAAAAGGAAATACCTTTAAAAGGATAGAAATGTATTCCTTATATAAATGTATTCCTCTGATAGAAATGTATTCCTAAATGAATCCAAATATATATCAGTGCTGTAAAAATATGCTGTGGAAAAGGAAGATCATTTCTTCCAAAACAATTATTTCATAAAACGTTTTTTATATTATGTTTAAAATTCAAAAATAGTAAATACCTTTTCTTCTGATATCTTCTCTGGATATTTTTTTTCAATTTTAATAAATTTTTTAATGCTATGCCCAATTTGTAACAATTAATTTTTAATGTTATGGCGAAATTGAAACTTATCCAACAAAATATTCAATTACCAGCATTTGCCAATGTTAGATTTTTTTAATGAAGGAAATAAAAATTTTAATGAATGATATAATAAAATAATAATTTTTATACGTCTTATGAAAACAAAAGGTGAATTTATATGTATGTATATATATATTCCACATTAATATTCTACAGCCTAAAAAAATCAATAATCTGGGTGATCAAGCTGTTGCCAAGGTAGTTCGTAACATAAAGCTTCTGCTTGATTAGCTACTTAAAACAGAGAAGTTAACTTACGAATATAATTAGAGAAATTGAAAAAGTTGTTGAAGTTGCGAGTTTTGTCAAAATTCCATTTTGTGATAGCTCTTGAAACTTAAACGTAGAGACCAGTGTACGATATTTCATGAAGTCTCTAAACGTCATGAGCTTTCAGAGGAAATAAAAATTGGCAAAATAGATGCAGAGATTGGAGCTGTAAGTCACGTGGTGTCATTGTTCCCATATGGAATGCACAGCTAGGCAGTGTTTTGAGATATTTTTTTTTCCACAAAACGAAGCATCAAAACGATTACAGGTGACTTTGATGAAACTTCTTTATCATGAGCTTTCAAATGAAATAAAAACATCGGACTAGTAATTGGACTGAGAGCCAAGTTTTCTTATTTCCCCAATTACTTTTATTACGTGGTTATATTCGAAAACCCATGTCAGCATGTTCTAACGTTGCATTTGTGATAGTTAATCGCTTTTTTTTAAAATATATATTTAAGAAATTACTTTAAGAAAGATATCTGCTGAGATTATATAAATCTATATCCGACATGAATATAAATAATCACTGAAATAAAATATAAATAATTAAATAATATGTAAAGGGAATAATAAATAAATAAAGATCAAATAAACATAATTATTTTCATACACATAAAATAACAGTCATTTTATAGTTTCTACACTCGCTGGTTTCTTATGAAATATGATGCAATTTTTAAGGATGAGTTAAAAACCTCAAGAAAAAAAAGAATAAACATTTCGGAAATCCTAAAAAAATTGGTTAAATATATAATTTCTGACACATTCTTGTCTTATCTAATGCATTACATATTTTAATCATAAATATTAAATTATTAGCTTTTAAATGATACAAAATAAAAGCATATTTTCTTTCATGTCAACATATATTTGCAGAAAATATTTATACTGCATATATTCATTTTGTGAATGTACGGAAAATGCTCATTTTAATAAACACAAAACTAGATACGTAGTTTAATTTTTTACATTTCTGAGACAGTAATTTCATTTTACAAATTGTTTAAGCTCCATATGATTCATTTTGAATTGAAACTGTCTAAATATTGGTCAAAACAACTCGGTCCTTTATATTACAGCTTCTTTTTTAAACAATAAGTTTCAGTTTTTGACATTCTTAATTTCATTTTATATGTAATCATTTTATCGCATTTTCATAACCATTAATGCCAATAAAGTATTTTGGTTCTTCTTAAATAATAAGACTGCTAAATAAAATTTATTTTGTAACTTGACTTTAAACTAATAGCTCCAAATCGACAAAATGATGATCTTTTTATATCAGACATATAGAGCTACAGTTTTGAGAAAAGGAAGCATTATGAGTTTAAAACCATAATAAACTAGCTCAAAAAGAATACATACGCTCAAAGAATTGTCCAATTCGTTGTCAAATTTTTTCTAAATTCTATAAATATATGAAGCCATCTGCATAATTATTTTATATAAATGCATTTTGGGCACCAAAAAAGTTTCACATCTCCTTGGAGTATCTAGAGAGAATTTCAGTAGGAATATTTATTTTTTCAGTGAATATTTTCCTTTTTCATATGTTTTCACTCAGAATCTGCATTCATTAAGTGACGTAATCCCGGAATAATAGAAAATATGAAAAATTGTGGCAGCAAGAATAATAAAGTACAACACCAGAAATAGAAAACAGAAAACTCAATGTTCAAAGGGCAATTGACAGAAAAATAACCACCTTTACCCCCGTTATTCATTTGCTGATATTTTCCTGAATATTCTTTTCATTTTTTTTCTTTTTCTCTTTTCTTTTTTGCATGTAAAGAATAGCACAGCATTTCTTTATGTTAGCAAGTTCCGGGCATAAGTTCCATGCAACATAAGAACATGAGGCAAAGTAAATACATAATATAAAAAAACAGTGGCATTCAGTTTAGATGTATGCATATATTTTGAGCATACGACCCGCAGTTCTATATTCTATGAGTGTTTTAAAAATAAGTGATATTTTTCAATTCCGGAAATATTTTTTATCTAGACTATGAAAACAGCATTTTTAGCATTGATTTTACCTTAATAGAGTGAGAAAATAGGAATCACAGACACCATGACAAGTTAATGCCATATTTGATTAAAAAATATATGGATAATCTGCATTTAAGCTGTAGTATCCTTTCGAAAATATTATAAAAAGTGAAATATAAGCATTACAATGAGATGAATGACTGGATGCTTTTTGACTTTGGTTACATTTTTTTATTTAATCATAAAAATACAGATAATTTTTTTAAATATGAAAAAGCTTTTTTTTCAATGAAAAATCGTAATTTCTTTTGCAGTGAAATAAACAAAATTTCAAAAATTTGCCTGCTTCATTGTGAAAGCTATGCCTAAAACTTCCTCATAGCAGTAATTTAAAACTTTCGAATTTGAAAAGAATTTTTTAAAATATTTCCAAAAGAAGGAAACAAATGGAAAATGTTTCTTGCATAGGATGAGTACATTTTATTTATACACCTCTATATCAAATAATCTTTATTTTACTTTGATTCAATCTCACTGCTAGAAATAAAAGGAAAAACTGATATCGTCAAATAAATAAGGAAACAAAACCAACGATGAATGCAGACTCGCATGAACAATACAATGGGTAAATTCACTATTGAAAAAAAGCGAGAAACTTTCTTTTATGAAAAATATTTCCCTTTGTTGTAATATTTGTACATTCCGAGAATTTGCATTTGTTTAATGATAGAATTCCTAGTGGAATGAAAAGAATAATATTCAGAAACAATAAAAATAAGATAAAAGGGGACAAACAAAAATTTCTAAAAAAATCATGTTTCAGTCAATGTAAAAAAAAAAGCTGTTGTCAAAGGAATCTTGATAAGACCAGTAAGAGGACAGTTTTTTATGTGACTTTTTGGCAACTTTTTTCACCAGCTTACAGATTCTTTTATTACTTTCATCGTATGCATATTTTTCAGATTTGCTGTTTATAACTTTATCTTTTTCTGGTATCTCTCTCGATATATTTCCTAGTGGAGACTTTATTTACTACTTACTTATATTACTACTAAAGTACTGGATAAGTTATGCGCTAGAAAAAAGAACACCCGCTGCTGTTGTTTTTAGGATCCATGCATTTCTTTTTTTTATGACTTGATTAATGTTCATTTTTTGATGGAGTATTTCCTGCAATAAATCTCTATTTTTATTCTTTTTTTTTCTCTAAGATTATGGAACTTGAGTGTAACAAAACTTGATGGAAAATTATGCTTTTCACATGTTGAAATGGATTCCTATGATAATACCTTCTAATTATTATATAAGTTGTTCTTAGCTTTAAATGTTTCTACAAAGAAATATCTCGTTTTAAATTATATGTATTATTGTAATCAATACATGGAATTTTCTTTGAGAACTTGTGAAGTATTTTCTCCAACCATTTATTTTTGTGTAAAATTTTGAAGTCGAATGTTACATTTTTTTAAATAAAAACAGAATAAATAACTATTGTTTTCAAAAGATAATAAATGGCTATATCAAGCAATGCCTGGTGCTCATGTTTTCGAAACAAGTAAGAATTGTTCAATAAAAAAATAGCTAATTATAATATAAAGCTTCAACATTTAAGCAGGTATGAATGGATAATTAAGAAATGGATATGGGTTGTTCAAGTAAACCTTGCAAATTGTGTGCAATAAAAATATCACCATTTTTTTTACTGAACACAACATTTAAAATCATTGATTATTGTTTCATAAGGAATATTTAAATATATATGTAATATATATTTATATAATATATGTAATATATATTTATATAATGTATGTATATAATATATATGTTCTCCTCGTATTTTACGAAGAAAAAGTGTTTAAATTAAAGTGTTAAGTTAAAGTGTTAATTTAGATCAAATATTTGAATAAAATTTTATAAAATCAAAGTGCCATGATCTACATTCCTTGTGCTTTTTAATAATATTTTAACTGAAATAAAAATAGTAGTAGTTATAAAATGTCTAAAAAGGAATCGTCTGTTAAATGTCTATTAACAGATTTAGATTATGATATTTACCGAACAATATTTATTTTATTCAGAAAAAAATACCGAATAATTTCATAATGCCGAATTTTAAAAATAAATTCTTATAGGATTTTTTATTTAATCATTTAACTTTCGGGGCTCATTTTTATGCATATATTATTCATAACATCACTTCTCATAACATACCAAACTATCATTCTCTATATAATATTCTGTTTTCATATAAATTTCACAAAAGAGTATCATACGGGAAAAATATATTAAAATACTTTTCAATGCATTTAGTAAATATTAATTTATAAGATAATCGAAATATGGCGATATGCTGGCGAGTGCAAGGAATTTGGCACTTCGGTGGTTCTTAAACCTCCGAACGTATCAATGTTAATTTGATAACATAATAAGCACGATTACATAAAAAATGCTATATACAAAAAATTGTCCATTCCGATTCAATCTAACGTCTTTATAAAACATTTTTTGTCGGATGCTTTATGTCTTTTAGAGTGCCATCTGAGTTTATTTTCATTACTATGTTTGTTTTTTACAAATGGTTAAACCAACTTTTCACAGATTTATTCCGGTTTTTCCCCTTAAATTTTCCTAAAGGGAAATTTGGGAATTGTTAGCTGAAGATTAAGAAAATTTGAAAAATGACGATTAAGGAAATATCACGATTGAAGTTTAAGATAATTGGATGTAGCTGTTTCCTTAAGAAAACAAATGTTTGCCATTCTTACATCTAGTAAAAGATAAAACATTGGGAAATAACATTTTTTATTGCATTATATATATATATTTTCATTTATCAATTTTACTTTTGGAATTGAATCATCATTTGATCCAATTAATAAGTCAATTATTTTATCTTTTGGTGGAATCTTTCTTACTCTGTGAGTAACAACAAGTGACTGAACAGAACTCTATGAGTGAACAGAAACATGTTTTACCATTCTGTAACATTATACAATCATATGTATTGATTAAAGTGAAAAATAAATTTCCATCTGTCTGAAAAAATGTCTTCAAAAAATTATATCAGTATTATTAAATTTAATACTGTTACATGAAGTATATCTTATAAAATATTTTAATTATTTTTAGATTAAACTTTGAAAAGCACAAATCTTGGAATTATTGTTGCACATTATGCAATACTTTTGGAATGATATTTGGAAAATTTTAGAGTATCATGCAAATATTATGTAGTATTCACCAGCTCAGGAATATTATGTAATATTCGTGAGTTGGTGAGCAATATTCTAAGTTAAGGATTCGTATCTATCTCCTGAATGACATTTCATTATTTTTGCTTTTCGGATGAATTTATTTTTTGTTTTTATGATGAATTTTAGTTTTTCATATCCATAATATCATTTCATTCATTTTATTCAATGTGTAAATCTGCAGTAACTATTAATATTTTCCTGTAATTTCTCTGTTTTATGCGTATCACAAAAATAATTAAAAAAAAAACTTTAATATTATTTTTCGGGCATTGATTTTTTGAAAAAAAAATTCGTTTCGGCCAATGGTTAAATGTAATATCAAAGCAACGACGCAGAAAATAACTCTTCGAAACAGAAGTGTTAAACAAGACATGTAATAAAATAGGAGCTATAAATTAATGGAAGGCTGTAAAAAGATTTCCTGTTTTACAAAAAATACGAAGTAACGTCTCAATTTTGTGAGGTCTCTTACAGAAAGCTATTAACCTTTTTTCGGTAATCTAGTCTGGAATTCCTCTTATTCATCAGAAAAAAGGCATTTCTTGCTGTTCTAAATGGAATAAAAGGCAATGAACCAAAGTCTACAGCAGAGATCTTTAAATGATCAAATGTTGTAGAAGAATAGAAGATGTTGCGTTGTAATAAAGAACTTTGAAGAAAAAGCCAGACTGAAATTTATAGTAATTTTTTTTTCGTTTTTAATCGTATTTTCAGTCGCCCGCTGGACAAAATGGCTATAAGTCTGATAATTGAGTTTCTTCTGCGGACTTTTTAACTACTTTTTATCATTGTCAGTAGAGTTAGTCTTGACTATTGTCTCTAGAAACAAATTTCGTTTTCTTAACAGTTCTCGTAAGCAAATGCAATAGAAAAAAATAGGACCTTTTTTCCACTTAACATTTAGTAGTTATTTCATATTCATTAATATTAAATACAAACAAACATAGTAGTTCACTACATACAAACGTACATAGTAGCTCACTAATGTGATAAATCATATGAATTTTCAGTAATAAAGATAGTGGTAGAAATACTTTGCTACCATAAATTCATAGTTAATTTCATGAACTCTTTGGAACTGTTAGGAACCATGTAGAATAACATCCTTAAATAGTGTAAAATCTTTATTTAAAATATATTTTTTGTTTCCTTATGTAGTTCTATTTTCAAAAATTAAGAAGAAATTGTACTCCTTTTTGGTCCCTTTTAAGAAATTTATACCAAGTGTCAATTAATAAAAATCTAAGTTGACCTTTAAAAGTAAAAATATTATACAATAATACATCACTAAAAAGATATATTGTCAATTATAACAAAAAAAGTCACTGTATATCTGATTTCATTAAATCTTCGTCTGCAATATAATAAAAAAAAAGAACATTCGCCAAACAAAATTTTACTCTCATATGGATAAAAGAAACTTTTACAACTGTTATTCAAGTCTCTGTCTTGAAAATTGACAAGGATAGATGTTCGATACCTGATAGAACAACTTTTTTTAGCAGAAACAGTTCGGAAATGTCATTTAGACAGTGTCAACAGACGTTTCACGCTTTATATAAATATACTTAGAGATATTAACTTAGAGATATATAAGAGATATATAAAGAGATATTAACCGCAACTTAGAGATATTAAGAGCCTATTGATGCCAAAAACAATTTTTTTTATCTATGCCATAAGTGCCAGATGATGCGTTTCTTTGCTTTTATTATTTTTGACTTCTTTTATATTGCTCATATAGTTTCTGGTTTTTATCTCGGCCTGGAGTGTCTTTTACTTTTTTTCC
>JAPMOR010124159.1:0-10807 GCA_026543865.1 Argiope aurantia | reverse complement strand
GTTAATTTCAAATCACTTAAACTGACTGATTTATGAAGATTTGAATATCACTATTCAATAAAAAAAGGATAATTTTAGATTTTTCATCGATCGTTTCAAAGAAAATACGCCAATAAGCGCGCAGGTTTCTCAAGATTAATTGGCCTAAGATTATGAAAATGGTGAGTTTTTCTAGATTTTTAACATTTAAAACTTCATTAATAAGTCTTAGTTGATCGTGGAAAATAGAAACATTCATTCATTTATTTAAAATTTGGTGTGTCCAGAATATTTATCAGAATATGATACCTCACTGCATTAAATTTAGACTTCATAATTTTTGAAATATATTTATAAACAGGAACAAAATATTATTATTGATTTCATTTCAATCCTTTTGAAAGCAAAACTAAAAACTGAATTTTATACTGAATCTCAAAAAGTTTTGTTGAATTATTGTTTGAGATATTACATAAACTATGAAAAATATTTTGTAGTTAACATAAGACTTAAATACCGAGCAATTCTGTTTGCAATACTCATATTCAATAATAATAATAATTAATAAATAACAATAAAGATGATAAATAAAATAAAGCGCTTGGTTTTATTAAAAAATATCTTAATATTAATTGCAATTTCGTCATTTACATTTTTAATTAAAGTTGAATTTTTACCGGAAGTGGCAACAAATTAGCAAAATATATATAGTAAATTGAACGAAACGATCTAAACAATATAAGTTTGGTATGACTATCAAAATTGGAAGATTAAAAATGTTTTGTTTGAGAATCCTTTAAGAGACCAGTTACTTAAAATATTTAATTGAAAATTGTAGCGAGCGGTAATACTGGCGAACCGGCTGGTCGCCAAAGGCGGCTAGTATTAACTAAAATCTTTTAACTAAAACAAAAAAAAACATTCTCTGATGTGACATTACTACCTTTTAAATCATATAAGCCTGCAAATTTGGTAGCTGTAGACGAAACAATTGGACATATAGAGCTAGAGCACCAACACACACACTTACACACACATGCTCACGCACACGCACACACGGAGAGAGTACGATATCTCTAAAATATATATCATGATTTATATGAGAGAATACGTTTCACTACTTTTCTACAGATAGATTAATTATTACAATGAGAATGAAATTAAATTTATATGTCTTAGAAATTTCCATGGTTTCCTCAATTTCCTTTAAAAAAGATTTTTCTTTTCAATCCAGACGCAACATATTCGTAAGTACGAATATGTCGCCTAAGGTGTCGTTTGTAGCCTTTGGCAACGATTCCAAGATAATGAAAATGTCTGTAGACGTTAGAGTACATGTCGTCCCAGAGTTACAACGTCAAGTAACGCCCGGTATTTTAAAGTAGCTGACAAAAGAAGCAGTCAGAGCCCAGCAACAAATGTCTCGCTAGTTATGTTCAGCCAGTTTCAAGGCAAACCGTGTACAGACATTTGGGAAATACTAGTCAATGTGCTCGCAGGCTGTCTGATGTGTTCCACTCATGGCAACTCACTGTCGCCACATGTTAGCTTGGAGTAGAGAACATGCAATGTAGAAATCGTCAAATGGATTTATGTGATGTGTTCCGACGAGTCCACGTTTAGCATACAGTCTGATTCATGTCGGACTTTTGTATGGAGAACGCTATTTAACCATTACCACCAAGAGAACAATGTATGAATGAGTTTTACAACCAAGAGAGAAGAGTATGGAGAACCATTACAGTGATGCAGGAATGTTCTAATGGGGTGGAATTATACTGGGCTCCAGAACAGATCTGCATGTTCTATTTAGAACAATGATAGGCCAAATTTATCAAAGTATCATTCTGGAATACCTTGTACGTTTGCTTAGGAGAGTCATGGGGTCAAAATTTGTGTTTATGAAAGAAATGCTCTTCTTCACAATGCCAACATCGTAAACAAATGTCTTCAATTTGTGAATATAGAAGGGCTATCATTCTCACCAGATTTGAATCAGATATATCATGTGTGGGACATGCTTGAATTACGAGTAGCACCCCGCCAACCACCTCCAACATGTGTACTGGAAATTCAGGAACCATTGTTTGCTCAGTAGGTTCTATCCCCCAAGATAAGCTCGATAATTTGATACTCAGCATGTCTAGACGGTATACTCACTGTATTTCATCTTCTTGGAGGCATGTAATGTGTTAACCATCTTGCCAACCATATAAAGTTAAGTTTTTGTAAGGGAGATATTTTTGTAATGGATTCAGGGAACAAAGTTCTTGGTTTTATGAATTATATCATGCAAACACCATCTTGTTTGCTTTTTATTTTCTGTTTAATAAGCGGATTTTATGAATAAGTTCGTTTTGTTTGTGAACCTTTATTTATCAGAACTGACATTATCCTTCATTTATGGATAGGAGTATAAAATGATATTTTATATATTCTAACACGACAACGAATAAGATATTGGTGACATTTAGTGAAATTAAAAGAATAAAGGATCTCGAATAAAGCAATGTGTACGTTAATTAATTTTGCTATTGTTCAAAATCTAATTTTAAAGGATATTAAAAGAAAAAGTGAAAATTAATTCTGAAAATTTTCAGAGAAAAACTTTTACATTTTGTAAAAGTCAAAGAAATTCCTAAGCGACATAAAATGAGTGTATGATGCATTTTCATCTTTTTCTTTTCTTTTCTTTTTATTTCATCCCCCCCCTCCTCCTTTTTTTTCAAAATGCTCTTTTCTACAAACAGAAATCACAAAACCCAGTTTTTGTTTTATATTAGATTTCATTCTTTGTTGAAACCATAACGTTTTGAAAAGACAATCTTTTTATTTTGGGAGTTCTTTTTCGATATGTTGGAGCATTTGATGCTTATTGTTCCCTTTGAACAGCAAAACTAACTTCGTTACTTTATTGTTCTTGCTGAAAACAAATATCTCATGATACTTAAAAAACATTAGTCAGTTTTGACAAAAATGAATAGCTTGACGCATTTTGAATAAAATTTAATTCTTTTACGGCATAAAATAAAAATTCAATAAAATATTTTTTAAACATTGAAATATCAGCTTCGAAATTTGTTTTTAAAAAGAAAATTACGGCCGGAAGATAAAAGAGATTCTGAATATAAAAGATATGTATTAGAACACCAAAATATTTAATATTTTATTCATAAAATTGAACTACTCAGTCATTTCAGTGTATAAAATTACATACCCAGAAAGTTTAGTCTGAAATAATTCCATAAACCCGAATATATTTTAGGTATAAATTACTCATGTGACTTGTGCAATTTAATGAGTAAAATATAGGGATGAGATCTTAGATCAAAGTATTAACAGAAATTTATACTGCAATATATAATTTCCCACATCGCACAAATACGCAAATATTGATTACATGTGATTTTACATGTCAGAATAAAAACAACTATATGAAGAGAAGCGACAAAACTTTGCTACGTTTTTTAAACAATGAAATACTTTTACTTTTCTGTTTGATATCTTTCCATATTTTCATATTTTCTATCACATATTAGACTTATCTTTACTATTATATGAATTATTGTTGTAATTATCTAATGTAAGTGTATTTTATACTGAACAAAACTCACAATTCGTACAGAAAATAAAAATAATTATACCTTTCTAAATATAAAAATTATCCTGTAATACAGTATGATGTATGGCTTGAATAACAATTTTAGCAGCGCAGTATTTAATATAGCATTCCAAGCTGTCTAATTCATTGTCGCTATTATATTTTCTTTTGAGAATAAAAAATTTAATTTCATCTCATGTAAAATATTCTTTCAACGAATCTTATAGTTATATTAAAGTCTAAAGTCCTTCGCTTATCAAATTGTATCTGCGTATGTGAATAATGAAAGCAGATAAATAATTTGAAAGAATCTAAGGAATAATTGTATAATAAATTACGCATTCCTCATATTTCTTGCTTGCTTGTCATTTTCCGAGACCGTTGAAATGCATTTTGCTTTTGTAAGCCAGTTCTTTTTATTGGTTTCCGTTTGTACCTTCCGTCAGTTTTCCATTCTGAAATTTTTATTACATGCACATATAATTGCTTTATAAGGCATTTTGTGGTGGCATGACATTCCTGATTTATCAGCGGCTACTAATTTACATTATAGGCAAAGAATTTCTTTCCTAAAAATTTTGAAAAATGTACAGGATTCACGCAATATGCTTTGTATATTCTACAATATACATGGATTTTTATTGTTTCATATATCTATGTTTGTGTATGAGGCTACAGATCCCGAAAATTGAATATTTCGGAATTCTTTTATGGTTTTAATTTCATAGCTGAATCGATTGTGAAATAATAAGTTATTGAAATGTTTGTACTTCAATTAATTTTTAAAAATGACAGAAAATTGAAGGTTTTTGAAGTTGATGAAAGGTCTGAGTGTCAAAAAATGTTAATCCCAAACATCATTTCTGTTCCATTGACCCCCTTCATATGCATTTATAATAAGAGGTATAGCAGTCGCATTACTCTGTCTTCTCTTTTTGGATAATAGATGGCGATGCCTGATTAGGTACGCATCCCATAGTGCATTGCGACTGTAATAAAATTGAGATAATATGCTGTTCTGTGAAGCTGCGAGCATGAATGTCTTGTTTTGTCTTTGTGTTTGTGTTTGTTTAGTGTGAATGTGATTATTCAAGAAATGTTTCCGAAAACAAACGTCCTGCAGCATTCATTGCACGAATCATAAAGATCGACATTCCACCACAGGGGAAAGTTTTGAACGGTATAGGAAAGATCAAACATATTTTTTTTTACATAATAAAACATAATGAATGAGTTTCAAAATGACACTATTAAAAATGGCAACGAGAAAAGATTCAGAGTACCAGAGTGACATTAAATTCACAAATTTAGAATTTTTGTTTTATGCATTCCAATTCATCAAACAAATTTATATATTGGAGTAATTTCGTTTTGCTTAATTTCTAATAATAGTGAAATGGATATCTTAGACTTATTAAGTGCACTGGAATTAGACACGGATTTACAGATATTTAAGAACTTTTTTCCTAATAAGAAACGACTTGTCTGCAAATGTTTCTCAAAAAAAATTGTTTAAGTTCGTAGAAAAAAAAAAAAAAAAAAAAAAAAGAGAAGACTAAAATCTATTTGGGAAAACAGCTATAAAATAGATATCATACTGTATGCTTCTGGAGCGTTTTAAAGAATAGCAGTATGGGTATAGCAATTTGTTCAGTTACCTTTAACATTAAAATCCGTTATTTGCTCTAAATTGTAATTTCAAAACGTGGGCTCTCTGAATTCTTCATGTATTCTCTGAATTCTTCTGAATTCTTCTGAACTCTGAAATTCTTCATGTATATACCCATAATGAAAAAAATCATGCAAAATCAAAGCACTGTGTTTTTTAAACGTTTGCATTCTATAATAATTTAATAAAAAATACTTATCATATTTTAATAACTTAAGAGAGGCCTAACTTATTTATTTATCATATTGCATAATTTTTAAAGTTGTATTACAGAAATTAAATTTTTGAAATATTTTTCTGCATATTCCTCATTTTTTTTTGAAAACATGTTCACATGCGAAATCCAAGTTTGGCAACTGCTATAAAATTAATTTACTTCACACGAGAATCAGCAATACTAAAAATTATTCCATTGATTTTAAGCTTCTTTTTATTGTAAAAAAAAACTATGAAACCCTATGAGTAATTGCTGAGTTAAAAAAAAAAGATCAAATTTATACAGAGTTCATTTTTACTGTTATAGATCTTATAGATTATATTTTCCGGAACTTCGCAATTAATGTGTTTAATTAGGACATATTAGTTATTGAACGGGATACATTTAAAGATATCATTTTATCTATACTATGCAGAATATAGCAGTGAAAGAGTCGTTGAAATTCGAGCTAATAAATGTTATTTTTCTTACGGAAGTTAAAAACGATATCACGAATTTCCTGGAGAGTAATATGGATCTTTGGTATGAGCGATTAAGGGATTAAAATTTTTGATGTATCACACAAAGATATTTGAATATTTAGCATTAAAATGAAGAGTTTTGCTTACAGAAGGACTTTTAATAGTTGTATTTGTTTGTTTGTTAAGAGGAGAATACTAATATATTCCTGATTTCAGAAAGGAATCCTATAACTACAATACGCTTTTCGATTTTGATATTATAAATAAAATAATGGTCTTGAATTATATCAAGTTTCAAAGCGTTGATCGTTGAAAAGGAGTTGGCAGGTGGATGCCCCTCCCCTCATCTAAATATTTAGAATAAGTTTAAGGGAATCTTGTATAAAAATTATTGAAATATTGAAGATGAATTTAAAAAAAAAATATATTTATTTTTATACTCATTATATTTGTGCTGTTTTATACAGACATTTGAATTTTTATTATATAATTGTCATAGGTTTGATTTTTTTTTCATTTTTTGATTTTGCGTGACTGAAATTGACAAAATTTCTAACTCATACAAAGAATAATGATTTGGAAATTTGGAAATTGATGTTTTTTTTCTAAAGAGTTACTCTACTTTAAATATATTACTTTCGAGTTATCTATTAACAAATATTATCCTTTAAACATTTATATAATTATTTTTTTTATTTTATTGTATAATTACTTGATTTCTATTTGTATCAATTCTCTGATATGCTTTATTTTTATGCAGCTAAAACCGAAAATCAGAAAACAAGAATGATATGCTAATTTATAAAAAAAATTCATTGTGATTTATAAAAAATATACTACTTCTTTTCAAAACATAATGCACATACCTAGAAAATATGTAAAAAAAATTATTAAAAGATCAATTAACGTATCTAAAATTAAAATTTACTAAATGTTTTTTTAAAAAATTTCTATCTAAAATGGAAAATGTGTTTACAATTTCTTATTGCCCATTTCGGCTGAGCACAGATGTGCTGCCTCAGTAGTTATAGGAATGACGTAATAGTCATAGCAATCATGTTCAGCGAAAATTCAAATTTTTTAAACCACTTCTAAACATAATAACCGTATCTTAATTATTTTTCCAATGAAAACATGCAAGTACAGACTACATAATTCAAAATAAACGTTTATATCACCTAGAGAGTTAAGAAACAGCAAAAGTAGCCAAATCAAAACATTTTGTATTTTGATCTTGATGTATTATTTTCCCTTTATTTGCATTTCCTTTGTGAACTAATATAATTTTTTGGAAAATGTTTCAAATATTTCTTTAAATATGGCATGTTTTAACCTGTTATTTTTTTGGGCAAAAAATTGTATGTTATATAAAGATATTTATAGGTTGACTTTAGTGTTATAAAAACTGGAAAAGATACATACCAAACAGCATAGTGAAATTATCAAGATCTTAAGAAATAAATAAATCTAATTCTCGAATGGATATGCTATTTCGCAGAAACAAGACATTTGGAAAGTTTATAAGAAGAATTTACATGAGAAAAGTAAGAAAAAAAGGTATTCAAAAGACAGTGCTGGTTTTTGTGTGAATGTTAAAAGAAAGATAGTTCTTGAAAGGGTCTTTCAGAAGAAAACGAAAGAGGCAAAGAAGGGGAAAAATCCATGAAAGCTTACATAATAAAGTTCATAAAAAAACACAAAAAATACAAAAAAAAAATGGGAAAAAATATTTTTTGATGTTTTCGTTTGTTCAAGATTTTCCTATTGGAGGAGAGTGAATTCATATTAACAAAAAATCAAAATAAAAATAATATTATTTACTTGCCTAAGATAGCAACTAAATAAATTTTATTTTATTTTGAAATACTTGTGTTAAGCACTAAACTGACTTTAGGATTCATGTATATATTTATAATACATGTTCATAAATAATAAACAGCTTTTATACTTTCTCGTATATGAAGTATGAATGAAGTATAAAAATCAGAAGTTATCGACATAGGTTTCCGAGTTCGAGATTTTAACAATTCTGCACGTTTCAGAGGTCTCCGAGTTCGAAAAACCAATTTTTAGTATTAAATCTCTTTGCAAACATGATTAACTGAAAAATTCAGGGAGTCAGAAAGATAGAATTTTGTGTATAAGTTTAGGGATAAATGTATGAATTTCTGTCGAATTGTGAGCGAAATCCCTTCAAGGGAAGACCGTCAGTCATATTGTTAAATCACAAGTGAATTCAATAACTACAAAAACCAAAGCACTAGGTAAATGAAATTTGGTACACATATTTAGCATTAAACATATAAAGTTGGTTAATAATCAAGTTGGAACACTATCTGCGAAACGGATCCCAGAATATCAATCTACTCTTTAATCTGCTATTCAAGGCATTTGCGAACATATCCAGGTTGAAAATTTTATGCAAGAGAAAAGGGATAAGATAATTGTTACAATGGCCGACATAGCCTGTTTGGATTCGCGTCCCTTAGGTTGCGAGTTCGAACCCCGTGTGCTTGGAGTCTGACGCGCGTATAAATCTGTCGTGGTCACAAAGTCCTCAACGTCGAGAGTAATACCACTGGGGGTACTGGATCAGAGCTGATCGTTCTCTGATTCAGGTCTAAATTACGATCTGTGGATGCGTGAATGAAGTCCGCCCCGTAAAAAAGGTTGTGACGTGTGTGCAGCTAAGTCGTTCTCTTGGCCCTAGATGGCGCTACTATTAAAAACAAGAGAGGCTCCCACACCGGCTTAAAATATGTTTGTAAACTTTGAGAAGACTACTCCCACTGTTTTTTCTTTTTACTTTTTCATCCTATATTATAAAGTATAAGGGATATATTCGTTTATATGAGTTGATAAGTTTAAGGTAATTATAATTCACAATTTTAATTTAATTCGTATGATGTAGATTATCTTAGACGATTATAAATAGAATACCTCTACTAATGAGAAAATTGAATTCTAACCAGGAATACAAAAATCCAACAATTAATGTTTTAGTCGTATATTTTGAGAGAAAGAACACAATTTTAAAGAATATTAGTTATGAAAAACTCAATTAGTTTCATAAAATAATAGTTACGAAATAATCGAATTAAATATATTTGTTTAGATAATATGTCAATTTGTTATCGAGTTAACAAATTAGCATATTATGTAAACAAATATATTTAATTCGATTATTTCGTAACTAACGATTTATGAATCTGTCATTTGGAAATTAATATCTTTATTTCACTAGTTTCAATTTATCAGTTGCGCATTATTTTAAATAATTGTGTCAGAATAAGGATTTACAAAATGCATGCCTAAAGATTCTGAAATTTAGTGCGGTGTTTGATGAAAACAAAAATTAATAAGTAGTTATGAATTCATCAAATCGTTCTCCACCTCGTTCTATATTTAAACATAGCAGATATTGGATATGTGTACACCTAATCGATCACACAAAGTAAGGTCTTATAAAATGGACATAATAAGTATTTTTTTTTAAATTAAATTTGAGATTTGAATTCTTTTCTGAAATATTAATTTCTTTCTTTTACTTTAATGAAAACATAACTTTAGAAAAAAAAACTATTGTTTTTATTCAAGCAGATGCACAATATTATTTAAAAACTGAATATCTGCATAATCTTGCAAACAATTAAACTTCCAGTCGTATTTCCAATTTTCATTGACGAAGTCAAGATGCTCAATTTGAACTACGATTGAAAACTTTTTTTCAATCAATTATTTTATTTGGCCAATATGAACATTTTACATACATGGTATCTTTCAGTTTCCAATTCTGTAAAGGATAAAAGTAAATATTTGAAACGATTGATGACTGCAAGATTCACACAATTGCAATGAAAAGAAAACTCATTTTACTTACCATATTGTATGAGCTAAAATATTTGAAAATGAATCACTTTAAAAAAAACCAAACGCAACAGAAAGGCGTTTCTTCTGATAAATTTTGAGTTCTTCTAAAATAAAAGGCAAATCCATTAATGAAATAAAATGAGGCATCGTTGTGTTCTATAATGTGATATTTTATTTAATTTAAATCCTAGATTATTATTTTATAACTTTTATTAAAAATGGAATATTGAATGCCAAGAATAAATTCGACCATTATTCAAATTCAGGAATATCACATTTAAATTTTTCTCTGATATATTTACCCATAGTATCTATCGTTCCTAACGACTATAGAACTTATGTAATTCCAAAGTAGATAAACAATTGTTGTTAAAAAATGCATTGTTTGCAAATGTAATGTAATTTATTAAATTTCTGAAAATTTTAAATATTATTCACATTTTCTGAAAACGTTAGGAATTAGAACTAAAAATTTCTTCACTCGATATTCTAATTTAGTCAACATTTTCAAAGTTTTCAGGTGATTATTAGAAAATGCCTCTCTTATAAAGAATAAATTTAAAAAAATTCATTGATTTTCAATTAGATATTTTTTTGAATGAGTTAAAGGCATAGATATTTGAAGGTTATTTTAATATAAGAAGTATTTAAGCATTTCTTTACATATACAGTCATCAATTTAAAAACTGTTTTTTTAATATTTTGTGATTTATTATATTTTTATTAAAAAATCAGAGCAAAAAATTTTTGTATTTTCTACATATTATGTTTTACCCTTCTTATTAAATCAATTGATTTACTGGGATATTGGTTTAATTTAAATTCAATTAAATCACTTATATACAATTCAATACCCATTATTTCGTCAACAAACTATTTGTAAGCATCAATTTACCTTACATATAGTCTTTTCATTTTGTGCATCTACCTTTTTAATGGAAACCAGTCTTATAATATCATAGTTCTATTAATAATGTAATTATCTGACATATATAACTTCTAATTTTCCG
>JAPMOR010124158.1:0-10119 GCA_026543865.1 Argiope aurantia | reverse complement strand
AATTTGCATATGTATTTTTTTTTGTTACATTATTCGAATATACGATTTTTATTAACTTTCTAAGTAAAATTTTTCCTTCAAATTTAAGTACACCATTTGAGTTACATCAAGGAATAAACTATTTCTTTTCAACAGGTATTTAATTAAGGAATTTGTTTCACTGGCTTTTAAATGAAAATAATACATCAAAAATACTTAAGTATATTTCTACAGAAGCGATGTATACAAAATAAAAAAAATGCGTTCAAAATTTGAATAGTTTTAATTTTTTAAAAAAATATTCTGTAGAAATTACAATTTTTTTTTTAACCTAACGCCAGTCAAACAAGTTGATAATAATAAAAATATAAAACGAAAAAAACTTACATATAAATCTACAACTCTTGTGAAACTAAAGTAATACATCATTTTATGGATTTTTATTGATGTACACTTGCCAATTCTAATAATTAAGATTAATAATTATATGGTGTTCATTTGCAGCAATGTGACTGCTTCCATTGAATCTGCCGTGGAAATTCTCGTACCAATTATCTGTTATTTATTTTTCTTTTTGACACATGTATTCATTAGCCTGACCTCAAATTTCACCCTTCAGTTTAACCTGTGTACCCCAGAACCCAACCACAACTTACGCAAATTCCCAGATTTTCGTAGGTGAGGTCTGTAATTTTCCCCTGGAAGATCCTTCTTCAGCAAGAAAGCCAACTACACTAGTCGGAGGTAAAAAAACAAAAAGCATTTTAACACCTCCCTAGTTCCTGATTTCGCCTCTGACTTCCTGTCTTAAAAGCTGATTAAGCTTCTTTGCGTCTACCGGTTTCCGATCGTAAGTAGAGGTTAATTGTAGCAATTTGAGATCGCACCATCTTCTTATTGCTTTGCGAGGGGGAGACTACGGGAACCAGAGGGGCGGAGTAGATTTTTTTCTTTCGCTGCTTAGGAATGACCTATCGAATACTAGGTAAACACGTACTCCAGCCAAAAACAAATTGTTTGATATTGATAAATTTAAATGGACACATGTGCAGAAGCAATTCCAGAAAGATCTGGCTTTCGTCGTAAATGATTTTACTAATGCTATTGCATAAATGGTCGATGTTTCGTTTTCCAATTTCTATAGAAATAAAACAAGTATTCGCAAAAATAAAAATCTACAAAAGTCTCGCAAAAAAAAAAAAAATTACCATATGTGGGAAATTTTTTTTAAAATTATTCGTTTTAAATTAGTTTGATTTTTTAGTTTAATCACCATTTTTTATACTATTAAAGAGCTTAAACGGAGAAGGCCTATATAATTAAAGGAATGAATTTCCTTTGTCAGCAGACAAAATAAACGAAAAATACTGCTTTCTTTTTTTTAAAGTAATTTATGGCAGTTATATGAAAATCCTTAAATTTTAAAATGCAAATGCAATGCATTCATGATTTTTTAGTATCCTAATTAATACTTTGTAGTTTGTCTACTCTCAACCATCAAAGCTTTCTTGTCTTTTCAATCGCATGTCTGCTATCAGTCACTACAGCAAAGAACCATATTGAATTTATACTAAGTTAGACAAGTTTCGAAGACGCATAGAATTCGGAAGAACAATATTTTACAAATTGCATTTAAATGTAATTATATATTTCTGCATCTTAAAATGTTTCGTAAATAAAATAGCATAAAGAAAGTTACCGAAAAAAGTGTTCCTTGAAACTGAAAGTAGCGATGACGAATTTAATTTTAGCCCTGAACACTGACTTGGATACAAAAAGTTAATGTACGGATACAGTTGCTTTGGAAATACTTATACTAGTGATTCTGATAGTGATATAGCTCCAGTGAAGTGACGAATGATGTAGTCAGAAATTTCAAACGATTGTGATAAAGAAGAAAATGAGAATAATCGAAATCTGGCCAGCATGACTTCTATGTATAAATTTAATATGACCTCAAAGGGTTGAAGTTTTTCACCTTCATTTATGGACTTAATTATTTCTCATTTTGTGCAGTCTTTTTTTGTTTGTTTTTTCGATTACTAAAGCATTCATGTTGTGGCTTTTGAGTTATATCAATGAAATGATAAAGTTAACCTAATTTTTGTAGAAACACTAGCATAAATCCTTTCGTTTTTGAAACATCAATATCATTTCATTGCTTAACTATAGCATTTTTTGGATTTTTTTTTCTGTTATTTATTTACTCCTTTAACTAGTTATCATTTGAAGCAACGACAGATAAGTGGTGTTGTCTTCTAAATTAAAAAGGACGCATCGGTAAAAAGCATCGATGATGCACAGGCATAAAGATATTAAAATATTAAAGACAAACTTTACAAATTTATATATTTAAAATTAATAATTGTTCGCCTTAATTGAAAATTGAAATTTTTGAATATAATTTCATGAATCATTTAAAAGTTAACAGATTTTTAATGATCGAAACTTTTCAAAAAATCTTCTGACACATCCGATTTTTTTTAGAAATTTTACTTGTTGTTGTATCAGGGCATAACACAGACATTCCATCAATTGCGTGAAAGATTCTTAAAAACTTCATTTATAAGTTTTTATAATGAGTACCACTTGAAAACAGTACCTTTCATTACTAATTCCACCATTTGGGAGAAGTATATATATATATATATTTTTTTCTTTTTCACTTTGAGAGGGCCTAATTCTAAAGCAATTTCCTTTCTTTGAGACAGAGCTAAGCGATGTAATGGCACCTTTTGCATTTCCCGACAAAGCTTTATATGAAACAAAGACCAAATTATAAAACCGTTACACAAGAGAAGCACCCTCCCCTTTCCAATGAATACTGAGGAACCAACGAAGTTTCCAATGCATCATTAAAGGCAAAAAACGATTGCCTTCCTGTCAATTGCGGATTTTATGTATTATCACATTTTCCAATCTCAAGGCTAAGCCTGTTCTGTGCGTGCGATCGCTTGCATAGTGTCTCTGTTACTGTGTGAGGAGCCATCGCGTGTTTACAATAGGAAGTTGGGATGAAAGAACACTACATCTGTCCCCTCGGCAAAGCCTAAAAGTGACATTAATCAAGCGGAAAAGATGAGTTTAGTAATTTGCATTGATTACTTCGAACAATGCTAGGAGGTGTCATTGCTAAGTGGGATCGGAAACTAATGAGGATTAAAGTACCCATTTCGATTTTACATGAAAAAAAGAATCTAATTGTTACATTGATGTTTTTACATATTAAGAATGCCTCATTTTTTTGTCATTAAAAGTTCCAGTTTCATATTCTGATCGCCTGCTGCTCCTGCAACAAATCTGACAAGTTTGATACAGAAGATCTGGCTAATGATATTTATTCCTTAATTCAAAAATAAATTTTGCTTCTTGTATACAAAGTATATAAAACGGAAAGAGATGTAGTCATTAGATAATTCGGCTTCGAGAGTTTCTTTACGGATCTCCAAACTTTTGATTTACCACAGTTCCAAAGATTTGTTTTTGGTGTTTTGTCGGTCGGTCTCTACTTATACATATGAATACCCCAACTCAAAAACGGAAAAGAGGATAGAAAAAAAATCGATATGTAGTTGTCACATTAAATATATTGATCTATATCAAATTGCAGTTTAAATTCAATGACAGCAAGGTGTCTTTGTTTACCAGTATGTATCTGAATACGATAATTCAAATTTGAACTAAATAGAAGAAGATAAATTGGTTATGATCTTTACACAAAAATTGTAGATTCATATTTAATGTTGATTCAAATTGGTATCATGTAAAGCTATTGTCCACGAATGATAAAAATATAAATTTAATATAACTCGCATTATATCGAATAGCATGACATTGCGAATTATTTTTGTTATTAAATGCAAATAGACAATGCCCCACAAAGAACAGCCTCATTTTTAAATGTAAATAAATCGATAGAGGATATCGATGGAAAAATGAAGTTTGTGATATGTTTGGTTTCAAAGCTGTAAAAATCTCACGCAGATGTTTTCAAATTTAGTTAGATTGACGATGTTTGCGTTGTATGCTGTAATCGCAGACACACTTCTTAAAAGTGTGCTATGAAGCATTTCTTGCGATAACTATCACAACTGAAGAGATATCACCATTTCTGGAGCATTACAAACATTAAAACATTGGTCATGTATTTCGAGGTTTATGTACTATTCGGCCTAACAGCACTGAATCTCAATGGGTTTTGCCTTTCTTAAGGAATATCTGAGAATAGAGTCGTTACTTTGACCTGTTGGACATTTACTGTAACGGGCATTGAGTGGACTTCTAACTCTCCTGATCTTACCTTTAACGATTTCTAGTGGTGTATGCTCATTAATCATTGACTCACTATATAGGGTGACTGCAAATTTCAATTTTTATATGCGTCATCTTTGCGCTGAGAAATATTCACAGTTCAATAGATTATTTTGAAATAGCAACGATTGCGTACGAAAGATAGTTTATAGTATTTTCCCAGGATTCTATATTGCGATTTTTGAGAATAGCATTGCCTACTGGCAATATCATAGTCATTTTTTAAAATTTTGCATCGAATATTAACGGCTTTAAAAATAAGTATCAATTGGTTTCAAACTACTATTGATCTTTGCTGCCGAGTTCGGTTTTAAACTGAGAAAATTCCCCTGATACATCCCGTAAAGGATTTGATATATGCATGCACGCATTTAATTAATTGATTGATTGAAATCAATAATGTAAATAAGATTTCTCAAAGATATTTAATCTCAAATCATTCTAACTGCAGGAAGAAAATAAAACACTTTTAATAATATGACATTTTTTTTACAAATAAAGTTATGTGTGAATATATAGTTTTCTTAAAAATCATTTATCATCTTAATCCAAGTTTTTTTGAAAACATTTTTATTAAATATTGACTTTTTTGCACAAAGACCAAGTTTAAGAATATTTTATTTATTAATCTAAATTGTGAAGCTTTTATTATTGCTCAGTTATTGAGTCCAAAATTTCCTTAAAATATCATTAATATTAAAAAATGTTTGGAACTTATAAATTACTCCATTCCTTAACAAATATCGTGCGGGCTCTTCCCCCATGGGGTTGTCATCAGTATATTGTCTAGCCGGAGTTCCTATATCATTTCTTCTCTCAAGTATCAAAAAAAAATGCATAACAGCATGAAGTAACTACTATAAAATGTCATTTATAAATTTTTGGAGATATACAGCTCATAACAGAAGAAACTTCTTACGTAATGGGTAGTCAAAAAGCTTGAGATAAGTTTTAACGCAATTTCTTTGCAATGTTCAATGTCTTTAATTGCTGTCTATACAGTCAAAATATACAAATGAATTTTTATTATTTAAATAAAATAATCCAAAAAAAATAATTTCCAAACAATTTTTTCTGTACAATCCATTTAAAAGAATTTTCTGGCTAATTCTACAGAAAAGATATGCGTTTTTGGAACAAGTATCAATTGATAGGTTGCTTATAATTTTTTAAAACAAATATTTACATCAAAAATCAGAAAATAACATACAGCTTCTAGCCTTTCAAAGGAACTTGCTTTTATTTAACCCTTTAAAGGCCATTTTTTTCTAGTCATATTATGTTAAAAAAATTTTAGGCTTGAAGTTAGAATAAGAAAAAGGATTAATTTATCTTATTAGATAAATTTAATTTGATTATTTAATTTGGTTAATTAATAATTAAGTAACAAATCACGATACATCATTTTGTGTAAGATAAAGAAATGAAGCATCTAAGTTTGTCTTTCTAAAAAAAATTATCGGAACTTATGCCAACCTACATAATTTCATACAAAGATTGATAAATTGGGTGGGAAGCATACTTCCCCCGGCCCTAGAAAGGGTTAAAATGAATTATGATTTGAACAATAGATCAATCGATTTGCAGTAGAAAATATCTTGCTCACTTTAAATCTTCTCAATCATATATAATCACCCATATCGATAATATTGACAAATCGATTCTTACATTTCATTTAAATTCTTTACTTACAAGTGATACAAAAAAAAGGGTACACCCTTCCAGATATTCTGTGCCACCCATTGCATTTAATGATTTAGAAGATTGTCGGTTGTTGTTCTTGGAAATTCTTTCATAACTGAGTTGTGATAATGTGATCAAATTTTAGCATAAACCGACAAAATCCGAAATCTTGCTCCCCCCCCCCCAATTTGTAAAATCTTCAGATTTTGAATGGCATGCTCCTATAGATCATAATTAAAAATAAGCGCAACCAGTGAGATTTAATTAAAAAATCTAGTTTTTGGAGGTCTTTTTGCGGAATAAAATTATTCTGGCTGTTGCCTTAGATCAGTAGTTTAATTTCTTGAATAATTGGATTGCCCGTTTTAATGTGGGTTCGTTCAACCTATATTTCCTATTATGTTAAATTTCGTGCTATCTTCTATGTTAAAGTAAGTAAACTTTCCAGATTAATCAGAAAATTCAAAGTCTTTGAATATCTATGCCTCAGGTCGACTCTTTATTCACACCTTCAACTCTCAATATATTGAGGCTGTCGGATTGAATCTAATCACTTTAGAATCTAAAATCACATGCTAAAATCTAATCATGTTCCTTTTATTGAAATCTTCTGAAACTGAGTAATAACTTTTATAAACTTAAAAGTTACTCATATTTTCGGCAAAGTAGGAGGGGGGGGGATTATAAACTTGGAGGTGACAGAATATTAACCAATCTGAGTATTAACTGACAGAATATTAACTGATCTGAATATTAACAGTGTGATTTACATTGTCATACAGGATAGCAATTATCAATCAAAGCAAGATAACAAATATATTAACTGAGTGTTCAATGCACTTTTGCTCCTATCAGCATCTTTTATTTATTAAGTAAGCATTTTTTTTTCACTTACGTTATTCAAGAAGCTGTTTCCAATACTCTTTTTTTGCTTTTTATTGCTGCGTGATTTTTGGAACCATTAGATTATCAATTAAAATATTAGAAAGCAGATATGTTTCTCTTTCAATGAACATTTCCACAAATACTCCATCAAAAAGAGGAAGAAAGAGCTTAAGTATCGCGTGGAATAGAATGAATTGAAAAATAACATTTGTGTAAGTAATAAGATTCTTGATTCACGCAATTACTATAGGCGTAATTTCGCTTTCATTATCTTTTACTTTAATATTTTTTCTATTTTTCATCATCATTCCTAGAACGCCATTAATGAGAAAAATTCTCACATCATGATTAAAATGGCTCATGTTTATCGCCACGCGATTTAAGCAATCATAAAAGATAGTTATTGCATGCGGCCTATTTATCAAAAACTAATTTAGAATTACCTTTTCTTGGAAAAATTACAACAATTAAACTAATTTTACTAAATATGTAACGGTATGTCCTCCAACAAAATTTGAATGAAATTCTGATTCCAAAAAAAAAAAAGAAAAAAGCGGAAAAAGTCTTAATTAAAAATAAATTGGGAAAAATATGAAAATCGGGAAACTTTGAAAAGTCCTAATAATTGAATTTTTAAATTTAAATTTAAACTAAAAATTATGATTGTCACTCGTTTAAAACTAAATTAGTATTAAATCTTCCATATTTAATTAACAAAAAAGATTTTTTGAAAACAGAAGGTGAAAAGAAGAGTAACAAATCTGAAATTATAAATAAAACAAAACTATTAATAAATTCAAAGTAAAATTAGTTATAATAAATCCAAATTTTGTTTTCTCCAAAAGGAAACATGTTTTACTTCGTAGAATATTATTTTATTAGAAAATGATTTTCTTTAGACAATTATTTTTAATTTTCAACATGATTGTACACAGTACGGTTGACATTTTATGACAACAGTTATTAAGAATTTGCTTTTAACATTTAAAGCAATAAGAGTGGGTGTTCAACGTCTTAATAATTTTACCTTGATAAAAATCACAAGATCGCAATTTTGGTTAATTAATTTCATTCTCCTATGCTGTAAAAATTTTTTTTAAACTTCTATAATTTTATTTTTGTTTTCCTCTTGTTTGTCATAATAGCTTAGTTTACCTGTATCACCAGTGTTTTCAAAATTGCTTCATAAATACTTGTAAAATAGATATAGACAAAGCAAATCTTCATAAAAATTGCGAAAGTTACGCTCAGGTATCGCTTTGTGAATAACTGTAATTTTCTTCCACCAACTCTACCTAAATCTGTTTTCTTTAATAGTAAGCTTTACGATAGTTTTTTTTTTTTTTTTTTTTCGTTTGTACCTTTTTATAATTTTCGAAGTTTGCAATTTATAGTGACAGAAGCTAAGAAGTAGACAATTTATGAATGTATAAGTCTAATGATTTAACAATTAAAATGGCATTTATGATAAAAAAAGAAAAATATTTCGAATTTATGGATAATGGTTAATGGTGTAATTGATAGCGATTATGAAGTATCATTACAAGGATGCTCATTTCTTTAACATCTTGATTTCGAAAAGATGCGATTGAATTTTATTAAACG
The DNA here is from genome assembly GCA_026543865.1 of Argiope aurantia. Lineage (NCBI taxonomy): Eukaryota > Metazoa > Arthropoda > Arachnida > Araneae > Araneidae > Argiope > Argiope aurantia. Next base: position 1,656 of record JAPMOR010124158.1, on the reverse strand, counting down.
TTCGAAACTCAGCCACACCTTATTGTTTATTTCACCTTCCATGATCATTTTTAGTTTCCTACTTTTAATCAATATCATTAAAATTTACTACTTTTGTCTCCTTATCTCAAAAATATAGTTATTTGAAAAAGATGTCTTTTCCGCTTTAAAATAATGATGGGCAAAGTAGAATTTTTCGTTCTATATTTTCTAAAATAGCAAATTAATTATCTGATTTGTGCTTTTCATTTACTTTATGGATTGTCATGAACTTTATTACTAAAAAATATTAAGCATTTTCATTAAATCGTTCACTATACTTCATTTCATTTGCACAGCATTAAACATTTAATTAACAAATATCATGGTTTCAGTACATAATGTGTATCTTTTTGAATTTCAACCTGCTTGAACTGACATTTATGTGTTAAGTAATGTAATTTTTTTTCTTCTAAAATTAATTTATTTTACAAAAATTTCTTATTCTGCTTAATATTTAATAAAAATAAAGAATAAATGTATGAAATGCGTTTAATCTATATTTGTAATGCTCATTTATAAATTCTTATTATGATATGATTTATATATCCAAAATTTTCCTCTGTTAAAGCAAAATTCTTAAAATAGAAAATAAGTTTTAATTTTTTTAATAAAAAATATAACTAATAATAGAAAGGAAAAAAAAGAGGGGGAGAGACAAGATCTGGAGAACATTAACTTATTTCATTCTTATTACTCTATTATTCCGATTTATCCCCCCCCCCAAAAAAAAACACTAGACATTAACTTATCTTAAACTTGATTAATCGCAAAACATTAATGCCGTGAATAATTTTTTTTGCTCTGTCCTTTCTCTGATATGTTAATTTGGCCTCCGACTAGTTTTTCCGCCACTTAAGGGCTGCTTAGAAGAGTCATCTTGTGATGAGCGCAACTGTTGCCGGCACCTGCAACTCCCAGGTAGTGTAAACACACAGTGATTACTATAGATGCATTTTGATTAGAAGGTGACTCAAAGGTCATTGCTTTAACCTCATAATAAGTGCGGCAGAAAATCATAATTCGGATTTATGTATTCCACTGCATCCTGCTGCACTCAAGCTAGGTTAATGAACTCAGTTGTCAAAAGTGATGTTTATTATGACTCTTCATTAAGACGCTGTCTCCCTTTCATATTTCGTGCGCAAATACATTTCTTTTCATTTTCAATAAAAATTCAGCAGAGCTGTTATATAAGCTGAGTAGAAGAGACGGGGACTGTTATATGTTTGTATCGTAGCTTATCGTGTTAAAAAAAAAGTGTTGTCTGTCTGCACTTTAAACTTCAATGCCGTATGTTTCTACGATTTGCATAATTTTAATTTTGAGTTTTTTATATTTATGCTACAGCCTTAAAATGTTAAAGAACGAGTTTTATCTATCATTTAAACTTTAATGAAGTGTTTTTTGTATATATAAATTAATTACAACACATTACTCTGTGAATGGTTTAGATTCTAAATGATATTGAGGCATTTTATTTTTTAGATGAACATATATTAAAGTATTTTTAATAGTTTTTAATGTCTATCAAGTTGAGTTATAAAAAGGGTGTTTTTAATTAAAAAATTCATTTATCACAATTTTCGTACTTTTTTAATTTTTAATTAAAGGATTATTAATTTAATTTCTATGGGG
>JAPMOR010124151.1:0-39978 GCA_026543865.1 Argiope aurantia | reverse complement strand
GTAAAATTGCCTTTAAATGCAGAATGTGCTTTTTCAAATAGAAAAAAATAGTTATTTTTTTATAAATCATTCTGTTCTTTTACTTCCTTTTGGAATTTTAAAGATATTTTGTATAAATTTGAATTTTTAATGGCGTTTGGGATTTTTTTTGCTGCTGTTTACCATAATATTAATATTTCTTTGATTTAATTTCCATTGCAGCTTCTCCCTGTACATTAATAATTTAATATTTTAATTACCAATGACAAAAAACTCGAAATCGATATCTACCATCCTTGTAATATTCCCCCATCCCAGAAAGTCTGAAGGGCTTCAGATAAAATGAAAAATACGAAAATTTATATGCATCATTTAACTTTTGACGAAGAGTAAAATTTCTTTTCGTTGGGTAATTTCTATTATTTAGAGAAAAGAAATTTTTCATACAAATTTTCCTTTTGATTCAATCTAAATAAAAGAACAATGTATAATCCTAACTTAAAAATATACATAGAATAATGGCATTAATTTTTAAATGTACATCGAAGTCTTTTTAAAAGGGAAGATCATATTAATTTAATATTATAAAATTTAAAACGTCGCATTCTGTGACCAGCTAGTCATTCACTCTATTGATTTAGTGATTCATTTATTTACTTATCATTAGATAATTACTTAGATAGCATATTTATTTAGATACTATTTAATTATCATTAATTGAGTGATTATTTTTGAGAATCTGCATCTTATCATATTAAATGGAAGTATCTTTTAAAATTATATTTGCGCAATAAACATAGAGCATTCCTAATGCTTAGCTATGCGAAAATATCGCAACTATTTGACGGAAAATTGAAAGTTGTTAAAATTAGGGGCTGCATAAATTTTTTTTCGTTGTTTTTAAAAACTAGATTGCAGAATAGGGGTATGGGTAGGTCGGGCGATCGACAGGCGAATATCATTGCGGACATTTCATGAGAGTTCTTGTGAAATAAAACGTAATTGAATCAGAACAGTGACTAGTGCTGGGGAACATCTTTACAATTTATTTTCCAGCAATTAGTCAAACTGAGTGATAAATCCTGCTTTTTATTAATGTACTAATTAATTTATTTCCACAGATTAACAATGAAACAATCTTTTTTTTCTTTACAAATCTATTTAATTTCATAAATTATTTTGATGAGAAATCATTACAATTATTATGTGAATTATAGGTTTTACAAATATTACTTTGGCTCAGTGGTTGTGAAGACATTCGGGACAATTGCGACTATGAAAATATTTCGATAATGGTTGGAAATTTGAATAGGGTTCAACATACTCCGAGATTGCTCAAGCAGCAGTCCATCTTTTTCTTCTTCTTCTTTTTTTTTGACCTGAGATATTTGTTTAGAAACTTGCTGATTTATCTCTTTATTCGTTTTGGTTGATGTTTTTCTTTCACTGATAGGGTGTATTCTCTTCATAATTTGCCATTTTGCAGCTTCAATGTGCAAAACTAGTTATTTTGAATTTTAATGTGTTAAAATGAAATTAGCCGTCGTTTATACTTTCCTATAGGCAGCAACTCTACCTCTATGTGTGTGGGGGGGGGGCACTTCAAATATAGGAATGAGAATCTTTCATTATGATGGCTGGTTCTCTACAATCTGGTGGGTAGAGAAATGAGATGGGTCAGTTAGTCCCCCTTACCCATGACGGAACGTACGTAACGTGATGGCTCTTGGGATTCAGTCACAGTTCCTGAGTAGGCTATCGTGGCATCCCGAGCATTAGATGCCTTTATGATTAGATGATACCTATGTGCCTTTGGGTGGGCTGGAGTTGATGTTTATAGTTCCTGTCGAGGGCATCAGGAAATATTGTTTATTCTTGTGAGTTTATATAAACTTCGGTCTTCCCCGATGTGGATAAGAAATTTCTTTTGATGTAAAGAGACCTATATTTAATGACAGATCCCTAAACGTGATTTGGAATTCCATTCTTCTCATGTAAGATAGTGCAGATGTAAAATGACTTTCTATGATGATATTTTATTGTTTCGTGCATCTTCTGTAAACGTTTCATCCCTCAAGCACATTTATTGGCTGGAGATAATCAGTCATAATTGATATGAAAAAATGTTCATCATTAAAAATGATCTAATTTAATACCAGCTTCCAATTACCTAGAAACCTTCCGTAGCATTCATTTTCTTTGTAATATTGTCATGGTCTGTATTACTATAGTAGGAATGTCGTATATAGTCAAGTATTTTCAAGCCTATTCTTCATCTAAGAATAAATAAAAAATAAAAAATATTAGCTGATTTTTTTGAAAGGTTGCAAAAGATGGCTTACAGATTGCAACTTACGTTGAGTGATGGTAAAAATGTAAGTTATTTCGTCCAAGTCCAAAGTTAATAAGTCGAGATAAAGCCAATGACTATTCATAAAAAGAAGGGAAAGATCACAGAGTAAACCTAATCTTTTTCAAAATCAATTAATAATAAATTCAGTAAGCGGACATTGTATCTTACCCACTATTACAAAATTACTATTCCTTTGTTGTATTTAAATAAAAATTCGAAGCTGCAATGCATGTCATTAAGAAAATACATGGAATGTTTTTCAAAAGCTGTGAAGCAATAATGTAAGTCGAATTTTCAAAAGATGTTGTTGTAATCTGCGACTTCATTAAATTATCAAAACTGGACAGCTACGAACTCAAATTAAAAATGTAAAATGTAATAAATACTAGATATTTTACTAAAAAAGCTTTTTCATATACCTGATAATAATCCAAGGTCCATTAATATTTGTATTTTTGAAAGGTTTGTACACACACTTCCGACAGTGATATATAAGAAGCGAAATTAAAAAAAAGAAATAAAAATATGATGTATAAACATATAGTGAAAAAGCAGCATTTATTATTTTGCAGCGAATAAAAGCTTATTTTTATAAATTTCATAATAGAATTGGCATGGCGTTAGTGATCGGGCTGTTTGATGGAAGAGTCGATACCTTTTTTAAAAATCATAATATTAAACTTCCAATTTTTTTTTAAAAAAGTTTTTAAATTACACAATAATAAAAAATCACCACATCAAACAATTTTTTTAAAACAAGTAATTTTTATTTTTTTATTTTTCCGGAAACAAAAATCTGTTTTCCCCCAAACAATTTTTTTGGAGACCTCATGAAAATTTTCCTTTTATTCTTGTTCTTCTAAAATCAAGTATGGTTGAAATCACATCATCACGTAACTGTTAGTCAACATTTTATTGAATCTATGTATTTTATACTTGATATTTTTTTTTCTTTTGAAACAAATTCGCATTAAAGCTTTCACATTTCAAAAAGAAAAGTCGGTTTTTCCCCACCGATATTACTAGAAAGATTTCTTCCTGTGAAAGTGAAACATTACAACTTTGCAAACGACCTTCAAAGGAAATTGCAAAGAAATAAATCTTCCCCAGATGAGAGTCTGATATCATAACCGTGGCATATGGTTTAGGAAGTTATAGCTATTGAAAAGTGACTGTAAGAATGGAAACGCAGTTGAAAAACTTTTCCTTTGCCTGATTTAAAGTGTAATATCTGTTTCTAAGGCATGTTGTTGAAAGCAGTAAATTCCATGACAATAAATATATTTTAAAAGATACTTTCCCAATTTCATTTTTTTCCAGGACATAATGCTTTAAATATCCTTTGATGTTCAACTATAATGTTTGAAATATAGAAAAAAGGAATTTGAACTATATGAAGACTGTGTATTATATGAAATAAAGCAATTAACAATAAATTGTAATTGCTTAAAAAATATATCATTAATTTATCTATAGTATTTACTAGAAAATATTGCCAACATTGAACCAACAATAGAAGTCTTGTATTTGAATAAAATTCTAGAAATAAAATAAGCAATGAGATAACACTAAAATGTTAGTAAAGTAAAATAAATTGAAATTTCATAAAATGTTACATAAAACAATGTATATTAATGTTACATAAAACAATGTTACATAAAAAAATGTATACAACAACAAACTATATTATGGCAGGGGATAAAAATTGATTGACTCGCTGGAAAATTTATCTTTGCATATCCTTGAAGTAGGAATTTAATTCAAGCATCTATTAATATAAGCCAATTAATGCGATCAATAAATTCATGAATATTATGATTTGCTTCAAAAAAATTTAACCATTTCCTTAAATTTCGAAATGATTCATTTCAAATCAGATTGAAAAGAATGTCACTCCAAGAGTTTTCTTTCAGTCAGCTGAATTTTCATTATATATATAAAAATATTTACTAAGTCATACCATATGCTATTTACCATAAAAATAAAGATAAGTCAATGAAAGAAAAAAATAATAAAAGAGCTATTGCGCCCGCTTGCCTGTTTGTTTATCATATAAATACAATGAAACATGCAATAGTTTCAAATTCAACATGATATAAATCAGTTTTTAAGCTTTTCGTCTGCCGGATTATATTGACCACAGTGACCGATTAGATTTTTGTGATCTTGGGCATTGAATATTAGGAGGCTCATCTTTAAATAAACTTTGCGATTCATTTTCAACTTTTATTACATTAAATAAGGACGTGGCAGTTAATAAATATTGTGCAAGTTGAGGATTTATTTTAAGTTAATTTGTTATATTTTACTAATTTTGTGGAAACGTGCATGTTTTTAATTATTATGACTTACTTTTTAATTATTATGACTACCCGGCATTCTTGTTTATACGCAATTATATTTAAGGTGAATATCTACGTTCAAGTCGACTCTGAAATTTTTTTTCATTAAATAAAAATTTAGAAAACAAATTTTTATATTTCCGATTTTTTAACTGACAAATATGAAGTAAATTTCAGAACAATTTGACGAAAATGGCTAATAGACTACACGAAATTCGAATGGAATAATCATATTTTTCTTCACAGGCTAAGTACATATTAGTTATATTTAAAATGATGTACAATCTAAAAGATAGATTAAATAAAAAAAATATTATAGAAATTGAAATGTTACGATATAGACGCTCACGACGTTACGACGAGACGCCAGCTCAAGTGTCGGCCATTTGACCGTTGTTTAAATTTACGAGGTCGATCCTAAAAATAGGCCTAGTACTGCTTTAAAACCTGACGTTAATTTAACTAAAACTAAACTTGATTAATTTTTGTTCTGTTTCCAATTATGCGGACAAATTTGACTCTTACACTTCAAAACATGTAAATATATATATGTTTATGGGAAAAAATAATTTTTAAATAAATATTATAAATAATTACTTTTAATACGTTATTTATTATGTCAAATGAAATTGATCACACAATCCATTTCAGTCTTCATTTATTGTGATAAAAAAAAAGCTGAAAACATTTCTCAATTGCATATTCTGAAGGTCATAATAAATCATAAATAAATAATATTGCTGATTAATTAAATTTAATTTGAAAACTAATAATGGACCCTATACCTTCCAAAAGACAGTTTAATTAATAAACCAATGTTTTACTTTTAAAAACGCTCTAGCAATATCAACTGTTTTTAAAATTTCAGATACTCTCTGCATCTAAAACTTAATCACCTGTGAAGATTTTTAAATTAAAATAATATCAAATCAAAATGATGCTGAACTTTTTTTTAAATAAAAGAATTGAAAGAATGAGCAAATTTGTTGCGTTACCGTTCTTTAAATAAATATTTGATATGCAGACAGATTTTAAAGATTTAATAGCTACGATGAATGTTAATTTATTAAACCTGCAATGGAATATCTGAAAATTTAAAATTCAACATTCGAAAGATTCAGAAAAATTAATAATTTACGCTAGAAAACTCTTAACAACGACTTTTTCAAAGATTATTTTTTTATCATTATTGGCAACGATTCTGTCTCGAAATTTAATTAAGTTGCAGCAAGTTTTTGAAGTTCTTGTGATATACTTTTTCTCCTCTTTATCTATGTTATTTTCTTCAAAACTTTCCAACATTTTCGACGGAAATATATAAGTTTCAGACTAAGCAGGAACATTGTGATTAGAACGTTAAATTACCGTCGAGCATTCATTAATTATAATTTTTTATGCCTACTATCCAATTAAAAAATATTTTGAATATAAAAAGTTCTTGCACAGAAGTGGTCTTTTTTTCATGATACATGCTTTTCACTTTTGTGCTTTTTAAAACTTTTTTTACTGGTAAAATTAGAATTGTATATTGTTTGTTCATTTTGAAACAAGTTTTAATGAACATAAATTACTACATTTGATCTTGATTCTAATATGTTATTTTCGTTGCATTCTTATCTTTCATCATATATATGGGTTTCCATTTGATATTTTATCTTCTGCGTTTAAATTATCACCATAGATACTTATTTGATGATTTGTGAAGTAACAATATATTCCTATATATTTGTGTTTGCAGAAATGTTAAAAATAATGAATAGTTTAAACATTACTTTATAAACAAAAAATAATAATAAATTAGCACTGAAACCGGGAAATTCCGTAATCCGCATTAAAATAAAGTATATGCTCTTGAATCAGTTTAATAATTACTAAAATAAAGTGCTCATTAGTCAATATTAATAATTACTAAAATGTAGTATTGAGTTGACAGCTAAGTGTTTGCGGTTTTTAAATAAGAAGGAAAAATTCAAAATTTTTGCTTAAAAATATAACTTTATTCAGTTTGGCATTTTCCGTCTTTGTCGATGACCTTTTGATACCTTTCAGGCAGTGTCATCAATCCATATTCATTCCGACTTTTCCAAACAAAAAATTGAATTAAATGTGATTTTACATCATGATCGTCATTAAAAATTGTATCATTTAAGGAGTTTTGCATGGAATGAAATAAATGGTAATCTGAAGGCGCAAAGCCTGGGCTATATGGTAGATGGGAAAACTCATCCCAACATAATTCCAATAATTTTTGGCGAGTGACCAAAGATGTGTGGAGCTTTGCCTCATCATACTGAAAAACATTTAAAGATTTGACAATTCTACACGCGTTTCTTGAACTGCGTAGCTCAGTTTGAGTTGTTGAATGTAACGATTTAATTAATCGTTTGGTTTCTTGGTAAAAGTTCAAAGTGCAAAATTCCTTTATAATCCCATCAAACTGACATAATCTTTGTATGAATCTCAGCTTTTGGTATTGTTTGGGCTGGTTCATCTTCGATCCGTGGTCTTTTCTGATTTACATTGTTATGAACTATCCGCTTTTCGTCACCAGTAATTAGTCGTTTTAGAAATAGATAAAATTCATTGCGTTTCAGAAGTGAATCGCGGATGCTATTGCGCTGCATCAAACGAATTTTCTTAAACTTATGAGGGATCCATAAATCGCGTTTATTGACGCAGTCAAGCTGTTTTAATATTTTTTAATGCATGTGTGCAATACATTGAACTTTTCTGCAATCTCACATGTTGTGCTATGACGATATGAATCGATAATTGGCTTGATGTGGGTCTCGTAAACATTAGCTGGGCGGCCATATTGTTGATCTATTTTCAGAGAAAAATCACCGAAACGAAATTCGGCAAGCCAGTTTTGACACAGCCTTTCTTTCAAGTCTTCATTCCCATATATGGTACATGACTTCTTGTGTGCTTGCGATGGGTTCTTGCCTTTTAAGAAATAATACAATAAAATAGGTCTGAAATACGCGTCTTGTTCTTTTATCTTTAATTGCAACTTTCAATACAATTATTTTACTAAATTAAAGGTGAAAGTCCAAACAATAAGAAAACAATGCATATTAGGTGTTTTGAACACGATGACAAAACAAAAATATGTGCTAAAATTATCTATTGACGAAATCCGCAATGATTTAGTTGCCAACCCAATAGCTGCTCATTAATCAGTATTAATAATTACTAGAATAAAATATGTGCTCATTTATCAGGTACCTTTAGTTCCATGATAAAACTGAAATAGACACTTTGATGGATTATATAAAGTATATATAGTTTCAACGTGAGTACTTAAATAATATAGTAAATGGTATTAAAACGCTTTTTATACTGAACATTGATATCTAAAATAAGTTGTTAAAAGCTGATAAACAACGAAAAAAATACATAGGGTCCTTATTCATTAGCTTAAGCAGTCTCCCCAAAATTGTATTGCATTATTTCAAATAAAAGTGTTATTTTCTTCTTTCTACATAAAAAATTTTTGGGCAATATCATAAAACCACAAGTGCTCAGTTTATTATTTTAAAAGCCCGTGCAATATATATTTTTTGTTTTGGCGTGTGATGAAGAAAACTGAGCAAGTATTTTGGATTCTTTTTTTGATCATCGATTGAAATCGGAATTTGACAATGATCTATAATTTTAATAACAATATTACATATAAAATTTTATTTTTCTATGTTTTTGAGACAACACTTTTACATGTATACGGTTGTATAAACTGACATATCGGAGGATTTAGTTTGATCTTTTTTATTTATCGAATTATTTTACCACAATTTTTGCATAATTAATGACGGTTTCTTTTAGAATAACCCTAGGAGAGAATAAAAACTTTTTAATTAAAATAACTTAATTTATTTAATTAATAATTAATGATTTTTCGTTTCTGCCCTAAGGTGTTATCTACTGCTTGTTGTCGGGAACTACGCTCTTTCTGATTTTTTAAACAACATTACAAAAAAAATCGTATCACGAAGATAATCACATTTCTAAATAAAAGGTTAAAATTTTATCCATCTATTCCTTTACGTTTTGCTTTTATCGTGTTGATTTGCATTTGGACAAATAGACAAAAAATACTGTGATTGGATTTCATTTAAAAATGTGATAGAAATAAGAAAATGTAGTGTAAAACCGTCGAATCAAAATATTCTTCTATTGCTTTGTTCGCACACTCACGGACAGATTGAATTTCAAATACTGTTTTACCGTTTCAGGCAGATTTGAAATGGTGTAGATTTGTTGAAATATTTCGACGATTATTCACTTTATACATTTCGAATTTAAAAGTTTAAAAAAAAGTCTCCCATAACTAGAAGATTTGGGGGAGAATTATTCAAATTTTTTAAAAAAGTATTTAATGAATGAAAGTTTATTTTTCATAAGAATTTATTTTCCTCTTTCGTGGATGTGACTTCTTCCACTTCCATCTCACGAATTTTACTTGGGAATCTGGGTTCGCCAAATTTCTTTTCAACTGTTCTTCACATAGTCGAATTATTGGCACGTCTTTGTCGGTTTCAATTCAGCCTATAACTGTCTCGCGGGATGCACGAATTCGATTAAATCTGTATCGTGAGAAATCAGTCCGAAAAAATCCGAAATATAACGGTGCAATCGGATTGTAGAATTTGCATCTTTAAAGAATACCAGATTAGAGAACAATGACCTTCTTTTACTTTTCTCTAAAATTACCTTTTCATATTATTAAAAATCACCACCTTGTTTTATTTAAAAACTGTAGTTGAAACGGCATCAATACCTATCTAGATCAACATTTTATTTTCAGGACACATTTCATATTTTTGATTTTTAAATTCTTTTATTTAATTTCACTTACTTTCTATTTGTAGAGATGGAATTTATATTCGAATTTTCACTCGCACCTTTATTTTTAAAACCGGATATATATATATTTTTGGTTTTGATTCAAATGTAATTTATTTTTTTCAAAATATAACGTTCAATAATCCGGCTAATTTTAATTAAATTTTGATTCTCCTAATAGTATATTTTTTTGGAAAACTGTTAAAATATAATTTCATTAGATTTATTATAAAGAATTAGGAAATATATTAAGGATTAAAGAATAAAGATATATTTCTTTTATAAAAGTAGGCTTTTATTTTACAAAAAAGTAAAAAAAAGTATTTGATGAATGATATTAGCATCACAATAAAACTGCAAATGCCCAAGGGTGTAAAAAAATATAAAGAAATTGAATCACATTAATTTTATAAGAATGGAAATTCAAAAAACTTTTTTCTAAATTTCAGACATATTATAAATATGATTTAAATATTGAATTTGCATGCAATTTTATTTAATCAGAGAAAGTTATATTCTTGGTTTTTGTTTTATTGTCTATATTTTTATTAAAAGAAATATTCTATATTTTAGAATACTAATAAGAGTGTATTTTTTCTTTCAGTTTGTAGTTGATTTTGAAGGTTTCTTCCTTGAAAAAAAACATCAAGCTTTCTTTAGTAATAAATTAGCCAGATGCCTTTTTGTCTCGAATATTACCTGACACTTCTTCGCGCACCGATAAAAGTGAAACATATTGAAAACGTATGGCAAAGAAGCTTTATAGGCATCAATTTTTCCGATTGTAGTTCTCGTATCAAAGCATGGCGCTTGGTTTAGGCAATTACAGTTGTTGGAAAACTCCTATAAATAAAGAAGATATGGCAGAAATACATTTCTATTTATGATTTATTATCTAATATCTGTTCCTCTGAACTGCCACTGCAAAAAAGTATATATGTTGGTCAATTGCTGTGCTCTTTAAATTGTGACAATGTCTTTAGGCTGGAATTCAAAAATAATTCAAATTTCTCTTCAGGTCAAACTATTGGACTGCGAATTACCAAATTTGTCTCTTGACTTCTTTTTCCATTTCAGATATTCACTTAGAAATGGATTTCAAAAATTTAATTTTATTAAAATTTTATTATTTAAAAATTATTTAACATCTTTTTTTAAAATATTTAGGGCATATTAAAAATCTAAATTCGTTTCTATTCCGTTTTTAAAATGTGAGAAGACAGTTTTTTAATAATAATATTTCTTTTAAATATAATTTGTTTTTTGTTTTCAGTTATTTGTCAATAAACACAAAACATTGAATATGCTGATTGCTCAAAATTACTCTATTGTAACAAGAATATAGAATATATAATTTTCACAACTGCATGTGCCATATGATATATGATTAAGAAAAGTATTTTCTATATGATATGCAACTTTCTGATAAATATCAATAAAAATATGAAAAATTATTAACTTTATACGTTACCAATTGCCAATGTTCTAGAAATTTTTAATTTTTTAATTTTATTATTATTTAACCATCACTTCGAAAACTTTGAAAGACCCCCCCCCCCGATATTTACATATCTTAATATTCTAAAATAGTTATGTTGTAAGACTAGAGTTTTATTCAAATTATTTTTATTTGGTATATATTTTCAATTCATATTATAAAATATTTTTATTAGGTAAAAGTTACAACTGGCAGGTAAAGAATTTAGTGAATTGAAGAAATATATTTTACATCGGGTTGAATATTGTACCTTTTTAAAATAATACTTGCACATATTGTTTTGTATTGTACATTTTTTTTAGCATACAATAGTGGATAAAATCATCACATCACTTTTCATAAATATGATAGTACAAATTGAAACGGGTAAAAAAATACTTTTTTGAAAAAAATAATTGATTTGCTATATGAACGCATGAGAAATAAAATTTGGAATTCAAAAGTTTCCATTGGTAACTGCTGGAATGCATTAAGAAATTCAATAATACAATATAGTAATAATGCAATTAAGACAAAATGCATGTGAAATTTTTATTCACTTATCTTCATGAATATCTGAATTATCTAGTCTTTACAATTCACGATAAACAAGTAGTTTTCGTTTGCCGGATTTGGTCCACAATTTAAAATTTATCTTCAGTTTAGATACTAAGTTTAAGTGATTTATCTTGTTGCGATTCTGATAAATACTTAGAGAATCTTGAGGTGAGAAAATTTGATATTTATTTACATTCTTTGAGTAAAGACTTTATGAAAAATTCTATTTATGTAGTTTCTATTTTCAGACAATTGTTTTCCCATACAACCTGATTGAGAGACCACTGAATATATTTCAATGTTATCTAAAATTAATTAAAATAAATTATTAAAATTAATTGTTACGCTTAAATTTGTTCATACATCAAGGCGGATATTTATGACAAGTATAAAATTTTCTGTATTCCGTTTAGGGAAAAACAATAGTTTATTTCCCGTTGATGTAATTTCTAATCATCAGTAGCAGATGTTTTGTAGTTAAAGTCGATTCATTTGTTGTAATTAGGGCATTTTTATATAAATTGACTTTATCTCGCAAAGTACAATAATGAGACAAATATGATATCATAAAATAACCCTCATTTGCACCTGATTAATCCCTAATTCCTTACTTATTCTTTCTGATAAATGAATACCTTAATTTCCTAATTAATTCCAACATGAAAATATTCACCAATCTCTTTTTATCTGAAGCACAGTTTAATTAGTAAATAGTTATACAAAATTTTTAATTGTCTGATATCTGTATCAAAAATTTCATCAGATCGGAAAATGTTTAGTTTAGAAACTTCTTATAAGGTGAAATGCAATTACGTTCGTAGAGGCAACAAATTCTGAAAAGAGTAAATTCGCTTCATTACCGTTATTCTGCAGAAGTATTTGACGAACGGGCAACAATTTTTAAAAATTAATGGCAGCGATGCGTGGTTAGTTCATCAAAAATCCTTCTGAATAACTGCGGTCAAAAAGGATTTTTCGGAAATAGGTTGCATTGTTTAATTATTTTAATTAGGAAACTTTAGCAACATCTCTTTTGAAAATTATTTTTTAGGCTTGTCGGCAACGAATTTGTGTTGAAATTAAATCAAATTCCAACGAGCAATCGCAGTTCTTTCAATTTACATAATTTTTCTTTTTATTGCGGATTCTTCCAAATTGTACTTTATTTCATTATTCGAAGATATTAAACTTAATTAGAACTCCTAGGCGATGATTTTAAGATGAGTTTGGAATTCTTTTGGTATATCGTATAACAATATTGAGAAGAATATTTTAATTTAGGGTTAATATCTACGAATATATTTTCAGATAATATTCGAAAACTATTTTATTTTATATATATTTTTATAGAAATAATGAAAATAAAACAAATATTTAGAGAATTACTTATTTCCAAAGAAAGAATTTGTGCTTCATTGTCCGATGCAAAAATTTAATGTAAATCTTAGCTATATATGTTATAGAACTTTTCAGTAAGAATTTCGACACAATTATGTTTATAATTAATTTTTTGTCTTTAAGGAGTTCTAGAATGTATAATTCTATCAACATTTTATTGTTGAATTTTTGACTTTCACACTATTTCTTCCTTTAACATTCTCCGTATCCGAAAAATTAATTTTGCACCTTATTTAAAACCGTATTTACTAGTTATTGCTGTGTGATTAACATACTTTATTTTTTAGTAATTTTGGTTCTGCATGAAATATATTTGCTACTTCCGAGTGGCATATTCCTTTAAAAAATAAATAATAAGCAAATCTTTCTTATCTCTATGTAGCATATATAGTCAACCTTCTTTATTTTCCACTTCTTCAAAAAGAGGCCGTGACTTGCACTTTATATCTATAAATTTTAAAATAACTTCATTTTTTCACTTTGTAGGCACACAAGATGAACAATTCACATTGACACAATTGTTAAACAAAGACTATATATTTCAGCATTCATATTTCCCTTCTTTGATGGAAATTGCTCTTTAGATATTTTGTTGTTTTATTTAATATTTGAATTTCATGAATAAGGCGGCAAGTAAGATTTATCAAGTGTCGTCATTAGTAAGAGTTATCTTCTTGGACAGAAATTGGGTCTGTTATAGGAGCATGAATTTATACGTGATGAAAATATGAACAAAGTATAAAATTTGTGAAAAAGGCAAAGTTAATCAAAACATTGTGAGAAGAACCTGATTCACTTTGGGTATATCGAAGAGTTTAAATACAGTTTGCAAGCAGATAAGTAATTTTTTTCGCATAAATAGGAAACTTCTTATAATTTGGAAAAAAGATTGCAAAATATTTTTTTATAACATAATATTGGATTAGCATAAGTTACATGATATAGTTACAAATATTTAAGAAAAAAACAATCGCATTTTTGCAAGTAATTTTAAGTAAGGTTGTATGATTACTAAAAGGTTTAGGAAAGATCACAGAAAAATCTGTAAATACTTCGATGCACTTCTAACGAAAGCAAGAATCAATACATCGAAACTAACCATTTCTTAATCATGTATTCTTGACGGCCTTCACTTGGAGCTGTATATAGACGTATACAGATTCAAGAGTAGGACATTCCTAATTTTTTGAAAATCATGGTATAAGTCATCAGATAATATTATTAAAGAGAATCTTCATAAAATTATTTATTTATCTAAGTGGCATTTTTAATCGCATTATACATTCATAATAAATATTCCTAATAGCCCTCAAAAGCGAGGAAAGGAAAACAATAATATAATTTTACTTTAACATCAATTTGTTATTTTTTTGATTAACAACCTTTCTAAATAATACTGGAAATTAATTTTATGCAGATTTATGGAAAAAAAGTATCAATATTTTCAAAAACAAAAAGTGATTATCTTCGTTTTCATTAGCATTTATAAAAACCATTTTCCTTTTTCTAAGACACGTACTCTACCTATATCAAGTTAAATTGCCTCTAGCCCTAAAAGAATATTCGAGTGTAGAATGCATCGCAATTTTCCATTTCTGACACAGTGTCTGTATTATTTTTATGGCATTCTGACTTCTCTGTGTTAAGTGTCTACTTATAACATCATGATAGGTGCTATAAGCAAATTATATTAATTTTAAATTATTGTATCACAAATGATAATTTCAGTAATGCGAAGACAATTCAAATTAAAGGAAATAAACATTTAATTGCCATCCGGAATACAAATCCGTGAAAGAATATTTGAATAATTGTCTAATTTGTGAAATTTAAATCTCATTACACTTATGAGACCGTTTAATAATTTAAAAGTTATATTATTTTTAAGAATACGGCTTTCACTTCAATATACGTTTCAATAATATAGTTTATTTTTTAAAAAAGTCCGACATCTACATCTGAATGTTTAATATGGCATTAGTTCTCAAATTAAAAGTATTCGTCGTCGAAATGTCGAATAAAACGTCGACGACTTAAATGTCGGCGTCGAATAAAAATATTCGTCATCGAAATGTAAGTCGAAATGTTGAAACGGGAAATACCATAAGAAAAATGTAACTTCGTATCTCTTAGAAAACAGATTGTAAGTCATAAAAATTAAATGGCAGTGGTGAGTATTTCATTAATTAAAACGCCTGTCGAATAGTTGCGAATTTAAAATCAAACCTTCGAGAGATTCTGAAAAATTACACTTTTAACAGGAAACTCGACGGCGACTTTTTAAAAAGTTTTTATTTCATCACTGTTAGCAATGATTCTGCGTTGAAATTAAATTATAAGCTAGCTTTCGCTGTTACATTATTACTTATTTTTTTTGCCTCTTATTTTTGTTCGGGGCTTTTCTCCGTTTTCTCAAACTTCCGTCGGCGGAAATGTGCCGACTTCGGAATTAAATGCGGAATCCCTGTAATTAGACTATAAAATCATTGCCTGAAATTTCATTAATTTTGCTTTTAATGTCAACTTTCTCCTTAAAAGTTACCATTTGAATGTACAACCAGAAAAATCTTTCACTGAAGAAATAAATGATTTTAAAGTTTCAAATTCTTGAAATCTGTGATGTAAGACTTCTAACTATACATTTTTTTACTCCATTTTTTTTCTTTAATAAAATCGTTTTGTTTCTTTGTGCATTAAAATGCTCGTTTTAGTGGATAGAAGCGACCTTAAATTAATTTTTATGTAAATAACAACTTTCAGTTTTATTTTGATCATTTTTTATTGTCGATATTTATACTATCTTTTTTTCTATTGCTTGACATTTATTTAAGCTTTCTTTTCTTTGATACGATAAATTTTGAAACTGAGTTTAGATGCTCATAGTTTGATGCTTGGTTGATTGTATTTTATTTAATTTAAAAACAAAGTTTTATATATAAATAAAATAGAATGATCTGAACGTCTTATCTGAAACAACGTCATTGATGTTTTTTGACTTTTTCGTTTGAAAGCTTCGTCACATGTTTATTTTATTTTTAGAATTAACAGTGACAATCTGTACGCAAGAAAATGCATTTAATATTGTCAATAGGCATGCGTATAAAGTTGGCTTTTAAAACAATAAAAAAAACTTTTAAAATACACTTAAAAGGCTTTTAAAAGTCAATTTAAACCGGAGAAAATACTGTACTGAAATAAAGTTTTCATTTTTAATAAATATATTTTATTTATAAAGTAGTATAAAAATGATTTCTTACAATAATATTCTTGAAAGATACTGATGAAAAATTTCAAAATTTCAATTGATTTTATTAAAAAATCTTATTAATTTCTCTATAGTATTTGAAACAATTTTTGTAATCATTCACGACACAATTTTCAGATAGAATTCAAGGTTATAAGCACTATCGTGGTAGCACACATTTTGAAAATAATAACAAAAAATTGCAAGCATATTTGGTTAAGTTCAAACTTTATTGCTTCATATAAACAGAATTATTAATTTATTCTTTATTAAATTAATCTATTATATTTGTGATTCTGAGAATTGGCCAGATACTAAAACCAAATGAGAATTCATAGATTTTTGCAAACTCTTTTCAACTTGTTGTCTATAAAAGTTTTAGTGGCATTCATATCATATTTGATATTTATCATTTTTTAAAAATAAAAATTCATCTTTTTATACAGTTTTGCAAAGCCAAACTGAAGCGTTTCTAGTTAAATGAATTCTAAGAATTTGGATTTTGGGAATTTTCTGGAATATCAAATTAAATGAGATAGATATAATTGATGCGTTGATTACTTTATAGAAATATTTATAGAAAACAAAAGAAGTAACTTATGCTTAATATAATTATTTTTCTTATAATATTTGTTCTGTATAAAAATTCTAAGGCAAAAATTAATCATATAAAGGTTATAGAAAATCATCGGATTTCATGAATTTTTATGAATGTTGTTGGTATATTCTGTTTTGAAAGAATAATAATGTATAGATTCTTTCTAATTATTTAAAAATATTGTTTGCTTAATATTTAAAACTACACATTTTTTAATACTAAAACTCAAACGACATGTTTAACAGATATTTCATAATAGGTAGATTTATACATTTGCAAAATATATCATATTAAAAGAGAAATGATCTTTTATGATGTTTATTTCACTCGATCGTATGTCATGTAAAAGTTTATTTCACACATATGGAAAAGAAAAACTATTATTCAAATTTATTTAAATTTTTATTATAACAATGGAATTATATGCTATATTGAAAAAACTTAAAGTTCGAAATAACCTTATATTATTTAGATGTACTTTCCCCTTTTTTATATGGTCATTATGTTTTCTTAGAATAAAAATTCTAACAGTTTGTTAGTATTTTACATTATGTTTATTATATAGTGTACATACATTATGTTTATTGTATAGTATAACATGTTGGCAAACGTTTTTTGAGTCAATTTGCGTCGTTGATTTTCTTTCTTATTGCAAGTTAAACATATCACAATTTTATGTACATATATTATAGAATTCAAGAAATAGAATACAAAATAATGTGCAATAATGATATCAAATTATGTCTTTATTTGAATAAGCTCTTCAGAATTGTTTTTTCAAATGCGATCTGGCAATTTTGACTAGCCAATGATAGAGCTTATTATGAAGAATTAAAGTGGACAGTTAGATAAACATCCAATTTCTAAAGTTAACTGTTCTAAAGAAGACATATTTTTTAAAACCTTGAGACGAATTAGGCTGAAAAAACTGTAAATTCATGTTTCTAAATTCTAAATAAATACAATAAAAAAGCAACTATTTTCTGGTTTGAAAATGTATTGAATCATGCTCATTTTAACTGTTATAAGGCTATATACTTAGTATTTTTCTGCAGAATATTATACATATGTAATCCAATTATCAAATAAATTCTAGAACCAATGGTCTTTTCTGCAATTTGTATCGAAAGAAAAATCGCGCGCGCGCGTGTGTGTGTGTGTTATAAGAGAAATAGAGACGATTTCATTTTGAACGAGAAATATTTTCCCTATAATTTATATTGAAATAATTGAAGAATAGTAAGCGAAATATGCGAAAGAAATTAGTCATATTGTTTCAATTCATATGCTTCTTATACGCTGGTGCTCTTTTATTGGCCTAATAGCTAAATTCTAACTCATTAGTTGTAGGTATATACCTAAAACTGAACTAAGACTCTAAATAACATAACGAATTACATTTGATGTTTAAATCAATAAATGCATATTTGTAAAAACACGATTTCTAAATTTTTATTCGACTTCTCAGCTGTAGAAATTCCATTTAGCTCACTAATATTTTTAATAAAAAACAATTCAAACTAAGTGAATTATTAAATTTTAAATATTTCTTCTAGATTTTAAATAATTTCAGTGATATCTAAGAAGATTTGCAAATCAGAAGTGGCATTTCTAGCGGCGACCATTGATTCATCTGAAATAATAAATTGTAAAGCTAAAAATATTCAGTTTCTTTTGTCGAAAAAGAGAAATTTTTGCTCGAGATGTTAGCGCGCGAATATAATATAATATAATAGACTTAAAGAACCGTGAAGAGAAGAAAAGCTTTAGCTATAATAATTTTTTTGAAGTTAATTTATTGACAAAAATATAATTTTTCAATATCACATAAGTTATTCAATTTACTATGAAATAACATATTTGCCGTTTAAAATAATTTTTTTACATAGGAATCTCATGCTTAAGTTAACGGTTTAGAAATTAGTCTTTGTACTTTGATTAGTCGAGACATCCATTAGACTTGGGTCATTAAGCCTAAGAACCATGTGCAATCCATCTAATCTTGAGATATGTCACTTTTTAGCGGTCACGGGGATGGGAATTTCCCAATTGTTAAACAAAGCTTACTTCGCTTTATTATTTCATGAAGATATTCGTTTCTTATTTATCGGATGAAGTAGGAAAAACCAAAGAAAAAGGACGCCATTTTTTTTTTTTTTTGCATCAACAAATAAGGGAAGACAGTTATGGATTTTAGGTTGCGTCATAGTTATAGAAAAAATTCTTCGTGTTGAGAAATGGTCAAGAAAGAGTCGAGGTTAAAGATAATTTTTTTATGCATCATTTTATAAAATATTGAAACTGAATGTTCTATTAGAGATCAAGATATTTTACAAATAAAACTGGCTTAGATATTTTAAAGGGGATTTCCTAACCTTTGTTAACTCAAACTGGATTTTGTCGAGAAAAAGAATCGACTTTTCCTTGAAGTATTAGAAATATACTTTTTATAATGTGATATCAGTATTATAAAAAAAAGATTGTTAATTTGGAGAAATGAAATCATTTGAAAAATTTCCAAGTAATTATTGGAAAAAATTAAACGGAACATAACTAAGTATTTTATAAATTTTACATATTTTATAAAAAAGTTTTTGAAGTTTTTTCATTAGTTTTGTTATAGAAATATACCTCAATAGCGCAAAATGTTTCATTTTCATGATATTGTACGGCATTCAAAAATCAAACAACATCGTAGATATATCCTTAATATTTTATGTCATCCTTAATATTGTGTGTATATCAATGGTAGGGTAATTATTCTATCTCAGAAGTAGTTAATTTCCTCTTTAGTTATCTCAATTTGAATTGATAATTATGTGTATTATCCTTCCTTCCTCAATGGCACGATATCCCCGGTTGGGCCCTGGTCTTCTCAAGAATTTTCTTCCAGGCCTCTCTTTTCTTGGCCATGGTCGTCTTACAATTAATCACTCTTAAAGTGTCGAAGTCCCAATCCAGGCAATCAACCGATCGGAGGTTATTCGGCCCCTAGTTCTTGTTCCAGTGGGCTTGGTTAGGAATATTTTCTGCGTTGTAAGTTCCCTGTTCATTCTAATAATATGGCCAACCCATTTAATCTTTTGGATTTTTATTTATTTCATGACGTCGGGTTCTTTGTAAGCACGGTAAAGTTCTAAATTTGAGCGTCTGAGCCAAATTTACATACTAAGGCCATCAACTTGTATTCCTCCAAAAATAGCTCTTAGTATCTGCCGCTCTACCAAGGCCATTTTCACCTTTTTGTGTCATTGTCCAGGTTTCCGAAGAAGATTTGAGTATAGGTCTGATTAGACATTTGTAAATTACTTTGTCTTTCTTTTAATTAAATTGTATTTTAAATATTTCTTTAATCCTTGAAAGCATCTATTGGCAGTTTTAATTCTCCTCTGTACTTCAGGTGTGATATTGTTATTAATGTTAATCTCAGAGCCCAGGTATATTAAGCTATCTACTTTCTCAAATTCATAAGTACCTATATACATATGTGAATTGTACTCTAGCGAAAAGATTTGCTTAAAAGCATACCGACATTTCGCTTCGCCGAATATAATCGGTAAATTTCTTTTCTTTATACGATTGAAATGAAGGTCCTTATTTCAACAGCGCTTTAGAAACATTAATTTTACACGAAATGGAATTAATTACATAGCATAATTTCAATTCGCTAATAAACTATAGTAAGACTTTCACCTTCATTTCCCTTTTTTTTTAGTTCTTTCATTCTCCATAAAAAGAACGGAACTCTGGAACGAACCAATTTTCCATTCTGTGCGATAAATCTCATGACTTTCCAAACTTGCCATCGACATCTTTACTGTAACATTCACAAAAATAAACAAAACTGAAATTTTTAAAAGTTTCAGAGTGACTTCGCGGAAAGCAGGAAAATAAAAACAGACCTGAAATTTATAGTCTTCGTTTAAAATTCGTGTCTCTGAGAGTTATTTATATTATGTGTTGATACATCGAAGCTAAAAGAAGTCATTTTAAAATTTATGCGTTGAAAACGGAAGTCACGGTGCGTTTCGAAGAAGCGAGAATTGAGGAAGGACGCGTTTATGGACGTTTCATAGTTATATATGTAAAATATTTTAATAAAGATAAAAGTATGTAGTTGGAGTGGCTGATATTTAAGAGGATCAAAGAATTTCATTCAAATATTATATATCAAGATCTTAGATTAAACTTATTAGTTGGAAGGGTTAAATATATATAGTGCAGCATCATATTTTTTTTAATTAATGTCAAATTGAAGAAACTTTATAAAATTATTCATTTAAGGGGATTGAATATTGCTGCAATGCAATAAACAATATTATTTTGGGTTTAATTTTTTCCTTCGTTTTGCCCATATTTATTATTGAAGGAAAATGAATTATTTGCAGAGATATTGATATTTAATTTGTTAAAAAAGCATACATGCTTTTATTTCGCTGCTTCCAAATATGTTTCTAAAAATTGCCTGCTACAGATACCAATTATATTTACGCCATTACATTGTTGTGCAGTATTTCCATTATGAAAGTTCATTATATTATCTGAATGTAGGTATGAAATTTCAATAACTTTAATATGTCTTACATATGTATATTCAACCATTGTTTGCGAATATTGACAGACATTTTAAAATGCTTTTTTTTATGTAAATCTTTTTTTTTCTTAAACTGTTTTTCGAAATTATGAGTACTTGACTTTATTACATGTAATTAAAAATGGGATCAGTTTGACGTTTAATGTTCTGCAGATTTAAACTATTGATTTATATTAGAAAATATCTAGCAAAGAGAATTTTTATCTCTGTCCATCTGAATACAAAGTCCGTAAAATGAAAAAATGAAATTCGTTACAAGATTCTACCAACATAATTGTGGAAATAAATTAGATTTGATCAAACTGTGTCAATGCGTTTTAATGTTTATTCGTGTATTAATGAAAATTGTAGTTCAAAACCACTTTCAAATCGCTTATGCTTTTTTCACATAAGTGTTTCATTTAAATTTATTTTTTTGTATCTTTATATTGATGCATTTTGATTTTAAATTTTAACATGTGTGTTTCTATAGTTTTCTCTATGGTTTTTACTGTCTAGTTGGTGCAGCATGGCTCTAGCGCCCCCCCTCCTCCAAAAAAAAAAGAACTAACCAAAAAATTTTTCTTAATGATAAAGTGTATTACTTATTTGTACTCCAGTGTTTATATCATAGTTCCTATCTTGATATCATAACAATTTGATTAAAATTTACTGAAGTAGTATGTAAATAGAAGGTTTTAATTAATCACATACTGAACAACGAATTATCTTATGAACTATTAAACCGAAACAATTTAGAAAATCTGAAAAAGGTCAATGCACCTTTCGAACATAAATTTTATTATGTTTAAAAAATGGTTCAGTTTGCTTAGTCTTATATAAAGGCAAAAAAACACATCTCTGCTTTCACGAAACAAATACACACATAACACTGCACATTTATTTATTGTATGTTCTTGACTGTAACTGTTTTCTTGTATTCTTCATGCATCCAAAGTAATTCAAGCAGCTTCATCACGTAGCTATTGTTCAGCATTTTATCCTTCTCCATCCATTTAATACTCATATTTTTTCTCTAGAAAAAAAACATTTGATATTTTAATATATAAAAAAGTGATTCTTTTTTCTGAAACATATTTCCATAATATTTTATGTGTGGGTCAAAGTGAAGCATACTGAATTTGTTAAAGGGGTTCCAAAGAAATGTTGTAAAAATAAATCTTCCTCATCTAGGTGCTCACATCTTAAACAAAGCATGTGATTTGGGTAGATACAGCTGTTGGAAAATGACCTCAGTAATGGCGACGCTGAAACAAAATCTCCCCGTTCTGATATGGATTACAATATCTATTTCTTGTAATGGTCATTGAAAGTCTAACGTTTGCCAGCTTATTTTTTGTGGTGGCCATAAGGGTTTCATACATATAATGATTTTATATGAATAAAATGAACTTATTCCTACATAAAAATAATACAAAATACTTTATTTTTTGAAAATAATTATTTATCTGCTGTATCCTAATACATCCATTTGAAATAGAGAACACATTGCTTTTATAGTATAACGTCAGCTACCGCTTAATGTAAATGATACGAAGAAGAAATTATAATGAGTTTGAAAGTTCTCTTGGTAGGAGAAAGAAATTTTTTCTTGAAAACATGACTGTGATTGCATTATTAGTAAAGATACTGTGGGAAGTATAAGGTGTTTAAGTTTATAAAAGTTTCGAATTGGAAATTAAAGATAAATTCTCTCGATTAATATAAAATATATATATTTAATAACCCTACGATCGAAAATAATCATCTTTTCGTATTCAAAATTTTCATTGTTAATACATATTTACAAACATATAAGCCACATATTCGATTACAATTATTTTGCATCGTTTATAAAAGTAAAATTAAAACCTTACAAAATAAGAAATAAAGATATTCATATGTTTTAAATAGTATAATTATACAAAATCATACTAAAACAACAATACAATTAAAAAGAAGGGACGATGTATCAAAAATAGGAAATAAAAAATAAATTCTCTAAAAGAAAAAAATAGAATAACAATATCAGGATTACTTATCTTGAAAGCATATCCATTTATATATTTGCATTATGAATGGACAAACGCTCACATTACGGTTCATTTATGCACTTATGGTCAAAAACAAGAAATGAAATAGGACAGAGTAATGGCAAATTTTACAGTATTATATAAAATCTGAATATATTGAAGAAAATTCATTCAATGGCCATACAAATGATAAAAATTGCTTAAACAACGTAATTTTTTTGAAAATAAGAATTAGTTCTGGTCTTAAAAGAAACTTATTTGACGAAATGTACCTACAATGCTCCAAAAATTTGTAATGAATTAGGATAAATGAAGAAAATAATCGAAGATTAAATATGTTTGACTATGTGGCAGAAAAATCAAATACTGTTTTTCGTGCTAAAATGTCAAATGAGAAATGATTAACAAATATTTTGGCAAACGTAGAAAATGCCTAATATCTCAAAATAGAAAATCAATATCTTATAGAGAAAATAAAGAATTTGCTACAGTGAACATTTCTATAACTAGTATAAAAAATTGAGATTCAGAAATTAAATATAATTAAATATTTCTTACAATCTGAGAATTTATCTTACTTTTCAGAGACAATGCTTCTTAATAGAGAAAATTATTCTTCATATTTCACAAAATTTCATTCTCAACGTATTATTCATCACTTTTAGAAAAGAAATTGAATAATTCATTTGAATTAATGACTGAAGCTTTCAAAGTAAGAAGGAATTAAAATTCAAATGACGGACGGTTCGATTATTAAATATTGCATCTAACAAATTATTGCATCGAACAAATAACGTCATCACGTGGAATCTACATCAAAAATTTAATCAATTATATAAGCTTTCAATTTAAAAATACTTTGAATGTTAATAATTTCTCTTTTTGGATAAGCTAAATCTAGAAGAGAGCCTTTATAATAAATTATCTAAAGAATCATTTGATAATCATACAGCAAATTTTAAAAACATGATTGTTGGAATGGATGTTTAATTAATTAAATCCATTGTCATATAGATGCGAATTAAGAATCAGTCTTTCGAAAAATACTGAGAGGATATCATTTTGATACGGGAACTTTCACAATTATTTTTTTTAAATATCTTTTTTTCATTGTTTGCAGTGGTTTAGTGTCAAAATTGAGCGACATTCCAGAGAACTCTTGCAATATGAAAATCATTCTTTTTTTTAATATTTTCTTAGTATTTCTGTTACTTTTGATAGAAATATTTAAAGCGAAGCATTTTAATTACATTCTAAAATTAAAATCAAAATTTTCAAAATAATTTCTTTTTTTTTATCAGAAGTTCAGCTTTAATGGCAAAAACAAAAATATCTTTCAATCTAGCAAAAATTTCAAGTGCTTCTAATTTTTGAAATATTGCATCGATACCTCACGTTTTATCGTATTTTTTTATAAACTTTTTTGTTTTTTTTGTTTCTAAGAATAAAATTCTTAACTCTTGCATTAATTATAACAATTTCGATTTAATTTGATTTTTTTAAATCCGAAATTCTTTTGTCCCTATATTTGTGCAAATTCCGAAAATAATATGGAAATTTCGAAACTTTCTTTATATTTCACCATAGGTATTTATTGAAGACGCTTGTTTGACATTATAATATTTTAATAAATTTTTGTCAATGGCGCTTTTATAAATTTCGCATTATGGCATATTTCACTGAATATGATTCCTTAGGATCAAAAGCCATATAAAATTTAAATTTTATAACTTTTTTAGAAGGGAATTTTAGATCGAAACAAAGTGGAACATTATTATTTACGTCATTTAATTCATTTTATAGATAAAATTAAAAGCTGAATAGCATGATGAATCGGAAAATATTTTAACGAATAATTCTTTGAGATAATGCATAACTTATAAAAATATTATGTAGTGAACAAAAGCTTTCAATGCTGAAGGATTAAATTTTCTTTACTCATGCTTTTAGAAAACATAAATGGTTTCATCAAAGAAGATTTGTATTAATTGAAGTTTAATAATCTTCAAGAGATGACAAATTTTGATATATAGTACAATGAAGGGTTAATGCTTCTATAATAGCATGATTATCAAAATGTAAAGTTTAAAAATATTTGCTTAAAAACTTAAAACTAGCCGCCTTTAGAAAATTAAATATTTTTTTTATTTCCTATTACTTAATTGAGATAAAATCTGCTGATCTTAAAGAATGTAGTTTTTGAAAAAATGCACGATTTAAACCGCGAATTAAGAAGGTTCATAGAATTTTTTGGAAATATTATACAATAAGTATTAATGAGTAGAATATTTTCATTCATTATTATCAATGTAAATAATCTTCATAGATACGACTTCATTCATACAGTTTCAAAAACAGTGAGGAACGTAGATCAACTGTTTCTAGAAGCATTTATTACCAACGAAAGAGTTTCTGTAAATTTTCATACTAATCTTCATGTTTTATGTAATAATTATAAAGTAAATATATCTCTATTAAAGTATTTTTCAGTATTCATTTTCACTTAAACTGAGGCAAACAGGCGCGGAATTAAATTTGATACTTTTTCCGATTTGAAGTGTCCAAAATGCCCAATTCTGTCGGAGTTTTTCGATAGTTTCTTTCCTTTGTTCTCTTCATATTCGAAAAAAAAAATTTGCACTTTATTTTTAAAGCCATATTTACTATTTTTTTCCATGTTACCATATGTACTAAATATATTTACTAGTTATTTATATATATTATTTATTTATTATCAAAATTTTTATATATAAAAGCCATATTTACTAGTTATATATGTATTTCATTTTTCAGTAAATATGTTTCTACATGCAGTATATTTATAACTTCTGATTGACATTTCGTCTCTTTAAAAAAATTTAAAAATATTTTAAGTATATAATGAGTTGCATTTTCTTATCATGACGTAACATATATTCAACCAACCTTCTTTATTTCACTCTTCTTCAAAAAAGAGGCCATGACTTTCACTTTCGTCGCATGAATTTTAAAATAGCTTCTTTGTCCTTTCACTCTTTCGTCACACAAGATAAATAACTTTCAATGACAAGACTGCTAAACGAAGTCTATATATTTCAAGCCTCATTTTCCCCTTTTTTGCTAGAAATTGTTCTTTAGAGAATTTGCTGTTTTATTAAATTTTTGAATTCCATGGTTAAGGCGGCGATGTCAAGTTTTGGCATTAGTAAGATTTATCTTCTGGAGCGGAAATTGGGTCTGTTCTAGAGGCCCTTTTTATAATGAAAATATGATCAAAAAGTATGAAACCTGTTAAAGAGAGGATGGCCGCTGAGAAAACTGCAAGGAGAAACTGAATCATTTCGGGTAATATTGAAGATGCTAAAATATAATTTATATGGAAAATAGTAGTTTTGTTTCAGTTGTAGGTGAATTTGTAACTTTTCGGTTTGAAAAATAAAGAATAGAAGATAGTCTTTTATGAACAAATCAATGAAACGAAGTAAAATCATGTTCTGTTTAATCATTTTCATAATTAAAAACTTCATGGAATCTTTAAATGTTTCTAAGAACTTTTTATCAAAACTCTAGGATTAATGGATGGAATAGCAACATTCACATTAAAAGTTATGCAGGTAATTACTACAATGAGATGATGGCAGGCGTACTAATATTAAGAATGACAAAAAAGTTAATTGCTAGTTATTTTGAACGAAAATTGGCATTGTTCAAATTAACGCAAGATCGTCTTTTAAGATATACTCTATTTCAAGGATTACATTTTACAAGAAAAATCTTCTTTATTGTTTAAAGTAACCATCATTTATTGTGTGGTATTCCTATTGGAATCTTATATGGTAACAAACACATAAATTTATAGATTTACATTTATAGTTTTGTAGAAGAAGTTATTAAAATAATCATTTTCCAAAAATGACACTATATAATGTCTGGACTGTTATTACTTACTAGAAAGGTAAATCTGACGCCAGTTTCCTTTTGATAAGTAAGTAACAATGATTGCTCCTAGTAAACAAATTATAAATAAGGCCATCTAATTGAAGTTTCTTTTAACAATTATTCCTCCAATAATTAGAAGCTTATTGCTATAAAATTACAATATCAATACTATATTCAAAATATATTGCATCGAAAATTCTGTGAAAAAAAGAGTGGAAAGTTTTCAGTTTGAAAGCTTTTGAATAGCAATTAAAAGTGAGTAAAGAAACATTTTATTTAGTACATTTTGAATTTTGATTAAAATATCATTTATCACAAAATTTAAAGAAATGGAGTTATCTATATGAATATTTAGAAAAAATAAATAAATCTTAGATTAACTTACTGAAAAGAAGGGGGAAAAATGTAAATATTCATGTTAGTCAAGTCTTTCTTGTCAAACTAATTCGACAGAAGGATACAGAACGAATTAAAATGATATCTTAATAAAGTAATAATATGCATAAAATGACAACAAAAAATCTTCGCCATGAATCAGAATTATGAGCATATTCTTGCTGAGATAAATGCATTTTCATCCAAACCTTCTCAGATTTTAGCATTTTTATAATTTTTGAAAGTTTATAAAAATCAGACCTCCCTCTTTTATTACTCATTTAAAGCCTTATTAAAAACTCAAATTCTAAACTTTATGGCTCAAAAGTATATTGAAACTTATCTTCAATTTTAAATCTGGCTTATAAAGAATCTCATTAAATCTGGCTTATAAAGAATCTCGTATTAAATCTTGTTTATAAAGTATTCATAGACAATTATTAATAATTTCGACACTAGTCGAATGCATAATTGATGGTTGCTTTATTTTAATGATTGTAAGGATGTATTGTAATACTCCACACCAGCGCCGACCGAAAGCCTTATTATTATCATTAATTTAATTGTCACGTGGATGAAGGTGCCAAACAAATAAACTTAACTGTATGTGTTTCAGATTTATGAATACTAGTCTCTTTTGATCAATCAGAGAAACTAATGAGTCATTTCTCGTTTGCCATTTCTTGGCATTATGGTGCTTTAAATATTTACGAACTTTAAATTGAGTAACTTCATATGAAGAGACATTTACAAAGGTGTGTTTTGAATAAATAATAGATTTGATCTCTGAGAAATGGCATTAATTTCACAGTATATTGAACATTAGATCTCGGTTAAGAAGATTCGAATTATATGCTATTAATTCTTTCAGTTTAAAGTTGATAAAATCAAAAGCAATGTCCTTTTTTCATGAATCAGTGCATTTTGTAGAATGTGGGTGCAGAGATCTGCTAATATTCTATATGTAATAATAACGAACTTTTTGTATCCCTTGAGTTATGAGTTCGAGCCCCGCCGGCAGAAGACTCTCCGTGTGTGTGTGGTGGCTGGCGCACGTATAAATCTGTCGTGGTCACAAAGTCCTCGATATCGAGAGTGATACCACTGGGGGTACTGGTTCAGAGGTGGTCGTTCTCTGATGAAGGTCTAAATTACGATCTGTGGATGAGTGAATAAAATGCATAAATGAAGTCCTCCCGTAAAAAGGGTTGTGACGCTTGAGTAGCTAAGACGTACTCTTGGCTCTAGTGCCTCATTGAAGAAAGACGGTCGAATCTCCATGGCCGAATGGTCATGGCACGGGTCTCATGATCAAGAGACCTGGGTTCGAATCCCGCTACAGACAATACGATTAATAGTATATCTAAGTATTTACATATAAATACTTAATTCCTTGATTTTCCTTTATTTCATGTTCCAGAAGATACTGGACATTTCTTTAGTTTGCCAGACAAGCGTTCTGGACATTTCTTACTGTCTCCAGAAGAGTATTCTGGAACTTTCTCTGCTTGAATAAAAGCAGAAGATTTATCAGTTACTGTATTCTCAGTTCAGTTAATAAATTGATTTAGCTCTACTTCTTGTATGTGTCATTGAGTTCTATACTATAGTTCTACGTGACCATCTAGGGGCTACTGAAAAACAAGAGACGCTCGCTCGGCTTAAAATCGCTGATTTCGTCAGCGGACAAGTGCCATTAGAAACAACAACAATAATGAACTTTGTTTTCCTTAAATGTTTGCATATTTGTTTGTTAGATTCCACATAAGAATATTGATTAAGAATAATAATAAGAAGACAAATTAAAGATAATATTAGAATTAATTAAGAATATTTTTTTTCAATAATTCTCATAACTTTGGTAATATATTTTTATGCGTCATTGTAGATGCTATATCCAAAAGTAGAGGCCAGCGTTGGAAGCTAAGTACATACATTGTCTGTCTATTGCGTTTTCAACTGATAGTGAAGACTCAATCAATATTTATTTAACGAAATATAACTTTAATAAACATATTAACAATTTTGAAAAACAAATTTATCTCTAAGAACATAGGACTGAAAATTCAGAATACAATGACCTAATGAATTTTCAACTAGTTTCAGGGAAACAAACTTTTTATCTCTTAATTAAGTATCACGCACGCATAAAATACTGTTGACTTACGCCACTATTTAAGCAATTTTCTGTGATTTTCATCTAATATTGTCAATTCATAAAATTAAACACTTAAAAAAACATTATTATTCAATCAATCATATTATGTAAATCCCTAAAATTACACAAATCTAAAAACACACACATATATCCTGTTGAAAGAAGGAAGGTGAAATTTCTCCATAATTCTCTTATGATTAAAGATTGGATATCTGTATAGGTGAATTATCATAACAAAAATCTTTTTATATTGGAAATTTTTTGATCATTACATTTATATCGAAGTTATTTACCAGAAAATGATATACAGTCCCTAATTTAATATGCTTTCTAACTTAACTTTTTTGGCAATTATTAGTTGTATTCTTAATTACCCGCTTTCATTTTCAAATCTCCCATCTTTCTAAAATTAAAGGTAGAAAGTTGGAGATGATAAAATGATCCTTCTTTCCGTACATAAAGAATATACGTACACTTTCAACTGGACGATATGCCATATCGTTCCTTCCCTGCCGATGTACAGCAAAGTCAGTAAAGCTGTATTTTCATAGTTAATTTGCTGGTCTCTGATAACCGTAGAATTTGGTTCACCCTTTGCATCATGGTCCCTTCCCTTTATATCGTGGGATGATCAGGGCTATTGCTAAAGACGGAAAGAAAAAGTAAGTGGCTGAGAAAATATTTTTTGGATAGTATTGACCGAATTTTTTGGTCTAATTAAAAATAGCTATATATACATAAACTAATATGACCATTAAATAAAGAAACGAGAATAAACATGAATTTGAATATTTCTTTGTATTCTAAGCGAATATATATAATTTATGTTTAAAAAGAAATAAGGCCATAATTCTTGTATTTTCCAGAGCCTTCGTTTTTGTAATCAAGGTTTTAAGTCATTGGCGTGACATTCATTTAATATCAATGAATAATATTTGTTGCTATAAGACTAAATATGCTTAGAAAAGTTATCGCAAATTCTTGTTGATATTTCATTTTAACGGCTACTTATTTTCGGTAATAATCTTTAAATATCATCGTTTTAGAGAAGTTCTATAGAATCATTTAGTAAGAGAAAAGAAAAAATATATAAAGAGATTTCCTATAAACAAAAAGGTAACTTCTTTTGTTTTAACAAGCATCTCTCAATAATGGCATCAAAACTGTCATAACCACTACCCACATTAAGTTAACTCTTCTGTAATCATAAAATCTTCATATAGTGTTTCATTTTACTTCTCGATGTCAAAAAGTGTTTTTTATTGAACATTATATACTAACTATTACATTACAAAACAGATAAATTTCAATAAAGTGTCTATAAGAATAAATGAAATTGATAACATGCACTTTTTCATATTTTAAATAGTGGTAAAAATAATATTCAAAACAATGAAAACTGTAATTGCATACTTTTTATTGTTTTTGCATATTATTTGAATACTTAATCCTTTGCATTCTGAGAACTAATGAGATGCATTAACATAAATGTGATTATATAGATTCCTTTTAGAGCTTAGAAATCTCAAAAAATTTTAGGTTTACTATAATAATAATAATAATATATAATTTGCTGTTATAAGGCTTGAATAATAATGATTATAAAATAAGAAAGTGAAAACGATTCATACTACATAAGGATGAGTCAGACTGGACATAAGAGTGTAAAATGGTTAATTCCAACTAGAAAAATATAAATTAATCGATCTGAAAGAAATTTTATTTATATATTTTTTTGCTCTCTTCAAAAGTATTGCTGTACAATCGTTTATTTTTTAAAATTTAAATTACATCCCAATCGAACTTTTGATTTCTAGAAAATATTAAAAACAGTAGTTTCACTTCTTTTCCTTCTTTCAAAGAAACATGTAACAGCCAGACTGTAGAAGTTCCAAAATTTTAATGGTTACGTTGAATATTTCATTAATTAAAAATTGCGTATCGAATACTCACGAATTTGAAATCAAATGTTCGAAAGATCCTGAAAACTTAATCATTTTAAGTTGAAAACTCGACGACGAATTTTTTAAAAGTTGTTTTTTACCATTGTTGGAAATGGCTTTTATCAACGAGCTTTCGCAGTTCTTGCAATGTTCATTTTTTTTCTCTCCTTCTATTTTTCATCGAGATATTTCTCCGTTTTCTCCACTTTTCATGGAGATCTCCAGGCTTCGGAGCTCAGTGCGAAATTACTGTGATTAGTCTGTGAACTTATCTCTCGAACATTCATTAATTTTACTTTTACTGTCAACTTTTCCTTTAAAAGTTGTAATTTGAATGTGCAATCATAAAAAATCCTTTAATCTAAAATGGTGTTTTTAGAGCTTTTTAATTTTTGGATAAAGTTCTTTATATTACACTTTTTGTACCAAATAACTGTTTTCAAGAATAACATTTTGTTTTTGTGGATATTAAAATACTCGCTTCAATGAGCATAATTGATAATAATCTCAATTTTATATCTTTCCTATCGATTTATTATATTCTGTCTATTATTTTTTACGCATGTCTTACATAAGATATTACGAACCTTTATTTGGAGGTTTTGTTTAAGTTTAATTGGAAACAATTAGAATCCTTTACTTGATGAAATGAAAGTTTTGATTTATAAGAAATAATGAGATTTTATGAATTTGTAATGAGTGTTATTGAGATTCTGTTTTGTACAATCTAAAGAAAAAGATGAAAGTTTTTGTAATTCTCTTAATATTGTTTATCTTCAAACATAAAACTGCATATTTTTATTTTGTACGGGAATTCAAACATGTTTATTGCGAAATGTTTCAGAATATGTGGGTTGGTAACATTTTATGTATATTTCATATGAACGGAAAAACTATTTCTATGATATTTACTTTATTCGACGGTATGGTGAATGTAATTTCAAAAACACTTTTTAGAAGTAGTTTTTCGGTGGAAAAGACAATATTATGTGTCGGTTGCTGTTTCTTGTATACAAAAAAAATATTCAAAATTTTAATTAAATTTTTTGTTATTGCGTAAAAACTCAATTCTATTCTGAAATTTCTAAAAAAAGGCTCTAAATATCATTTAAATGCATTTGTCTCTCTTTTATGTGTTTTCTTTAGAGTATGGTCTCTTTCAAATATGTTTATTATGAGTTAAGATGTTTACCTCGTCCGTTTTATTTCTTATTTCTGACAAATTTTTTAACTCGCCAATTTGTCACAATTTTAAAGGGATATCTACAGAATATAATTTTGAAATATAATACAAAACAATATATAGTAATTATTTCAAACTAGTTTCCTTATATATATATTACGACTATTTTGAAGAGCAATTAGTGGAGCTTAATGTAAAGAAATTCAGTTGGATATTTCGTAAATATACAGTTTTTAAAGCTATAACAAATCTAGCGAAAATATATTCATTTATTTACTAACTGAAATGAAATCGACAGTTCTTTTTCAAAATATTACTCTCTAATTAAACAGAATTAATTAAAAAATACTTTTTGTTTTCATAATTCTATTTATTTTTAATTCTTACAAAATAATATATAATTACTTTAAAGATAAATAGATGCATGATTTATTTAGAGAATGATATTTATAATTACTTTGATTAGAGGTAATTACTTGAGCCATATTTGCATCTATTCCAGAATTTTAAATTATTACGCAAATCCATTTCAGATGATCAATTGACAAATAAATATTAGAGCCAATAATATCTATCTAAAATAAGTACAGAAAGAAAAATTGCTAAATCCATTGATCTTTGTTTTTAACGGAGATCACATTAAAAGTGCAAATATAGAAAGAAATGAGAAAAAAATGCTGCCAGTAACGTACAATTAATTAAATTAGAAGTGAAAAAAGAAACATAAAAAAAATCGTTGTTTTAACATATTGTGATACTGTTTATAAACGTGCCCTCTCTAATTGTGGCCCAGTAACTCTCCTCTTAGCAATAAGACATGGGTATTCATTTGCAATTAGATAAATATTCCGAATGACTTATTTTTTTGTTGTTGTTTAACTAAATAGAAGTATTTTTTTTAAACAATAAGTCTAATTTTTTATTCAGTTCCTTTCCCTTCTGTATCATAATCAATAAAATATTTTCGACACATATCCATTTTTTTAAATTCTACATTTATGCTATTAAAAATGACTGAATTATTTAAAGGTTTCATAACATTATTTTAAACAATTTGAATGGCGCCTCGAGGAAGGTCTGGAGACGAGCACATGACATTTCCTGGTTGCAGCCGTTAATTGGATTTAAACATTGAAATTCAAATTTTCGAAATCAAGATAGTTCTTTTCCTAGAGAGATAGAGAATGTCTTCGGTTTTCCGAGAACTTTTTATTTAAATTACTTGTAGATTTAAAAATATGTATGACTTAAAAGACAGAGGAGTTATAGAAAAATATTGATTTCGTAATCATTTCTAAAATTATTTATTATTTCTAAAATTATTTTTAAAAATCGAATAAATTTTCAGTATTTAACAAATTATTTAATTTATTATAAAATATCTTGAAATGAATCATTTACAATGCTTCTTCAACTAGAATAGTATCCCCATTCAATTGTCTAAAATTTAACCTCGAGTGGAAGCATAAATAATTTATTTAAATCTAATATCCATATGCAGCACATAAAATAGAGAAGAGATAAGCCTTTTTCTAATACTTACAAAAAGCATAGGATTTTCTACATTGTTAAACAAAGCTTTAATTATCATTTTTTTCAATATATAAGTTTTTTTTGTCTGATGAAGTGAGAAATTTCAGAAAAAGATTCGTTACTTTTCGATGAAAAAATGAAGAAATAGAGTTACGAATTTACTTACGCCATATTTATTTCAATAATTCAATTGTTGCATTGAAAAACGGCCAATAAAAAGGACAATAAAAAATGAAATTGAATTCGCTTTTGGAGGCTAAAATTATGTTGTACAAACAAATACCATTAAGAAATTTTAATGGGAATTTCGTAGTCCTATTTATCTCAAGTTGGATATAATATGAAGAAAAATTGACTTTCTTATGATATATTCGAAATAAAGCTTTTATTTCAATTTAGTTCCAATATTTTAGAAAAGGTTTAAAAATATTTTTGTAAAAATAAAAATCGATTGAAAAATTTTGAAATATGTAGCTCAAAATTGATGTAGAATTCAGATGATCATCATATATACTTTATATTTTTTATATTTAAGTTTCTCACTCTTTTGTTTTATATTTTTCCTTGGGAATATTATAACTCATAGGAGAAGCAGGTAACCACAAAGAACTACCCACTCTACCTAAGCATCCGGGAATTCTAAGTACGTGATCCAGCGATAAATTATCCTATACCGGCGAAGACATTGGTGAAGCCACCATCACGAGAAGATCCACCAGTAGAAGCAAGTTTTTCTGTTTAGTTATTTCGATTCGAACTTAAATGAAGTGTATAATAGCCAAAAAAAAAAATATTGGCAATCTACTTGATCAAACGGATTCTTTGCATTTTTATTTTGTTATAAGAAACAAAACCATTATATGAAACCGTTTAAGATTGAAATGAGACTTCTTATTTTAGTTATGTCTCAGAAGCGTTGATATTACACAAAATGAGATCAATAATATGATGAAATTTCACCTCACCAGTGAAACAGAATGAGAATACCTCCTTTTCCCCATTGTCTTATTTATTCCGCGTAAAAACACACCTGACTCTGTAAAGAATCCAATTTCCCTCGCGCGAGATAAATCGCGTCACTGTCCAAACTTGCCATCGACATCTTTGCTATGATGTTCTAAAAAATGAACAAAGTAAAAATATTTGAAAGTTGAGGAGGAACTTCGTAGAATGCAAGAGACTGAAAAAGAAACCCGAAATTTATAGTCTTCGTTTAACTTTCGTGTCTCTGAGTGTTATTTATATTATGTCTTGATACATTGAAGATAAAAGAAGTTATTTTAAAATTTATGCGCTGAAAACGGAAGTCACGGTGCTTTTCGAAGAGGCGAGAATTGAGGAAGGACGCGTTTATGGACGTTTCATAGTTATATATATAAAATATTTTAATGAATATAAAAATATGTCGCTGCTATTATCAAGATAATGGACTTTCACCCAAATAAAAACTATATATGAACATAGATGAAGTTCATTATTGCAACGATGTATTTATTTATGAGCACTGATTGTTTTTGTAATTTTTATCTGTAATTTCTGAAACATTTTTTAGCTAACTTTATTATTTTCCTTTTGATCCTACTTCCAATGGAATGAAATCTTAAATGAAACACGGGGTCATTAGAGGTACATGCAGAATTATCCTTTCTTCATTTTGTAAAACTAAAGCACATTCATAATTTTGTTCTGTTACTTGTGTGGGAAGTATTAGGGTAAATATTACTTGCATGATTTAAATAATATGGTGACATTACATTATTTCCATTACGAAACATTTTCCATTGTATTATTTGAAATACAGATATTAAATCTCAACAAATTTAATGTCTCAAATGTATTTATGCCTTTTTTTTTACAAATATTGTAAGCTAATCTTTAAATAATCTTTCATTATAAATCTTTCGATTTTTGATATTTGTAATATTTTTTGAACTTTAAATTATTATGAAATAATGAAAAATACCTGTCGAGGATGGCGACATATATCCATTGTTTTATATGTTTCTGTTTCTTAATGATAGCTAAGACCCAACGGGATCATAAATGTATTTTGAATATCTTTATACATTAAGATATTAAGTGCTTGCAAATAACTTTTAAGTTTAAAATTATATTACATTAGATTCATAATTCGCAGAAAATTTGTAATAGTATTTGAAAATTACAAAGGTTTAGAAGTAAAATTATATGCATATTACAAATACTTCAATAACCACAATGCATTATAATGCTCTCGAAAAACTTCATTCGACATAATACTGATGGTACTTCCTTCAAAAGAAAACATTATAGAACATTTAATGATTTTTAAATAATTTTCTTTCTCCATTAAAAAATAATAATAGAAGTGTGTATGCTCGTATAAAATATCTGACAGAATTATCGATCTCAAACTTCATTCATTTAATTTACAGATGTTAAGCATAAAAGGAATGAATTTCTTTCAAAATATTTTTGTTCTTTTATAATTAACAGGGTCAATTAAGGTAAGTTAATTGATAAATTTAATTCAGTAACATAAAAAAAATTGTTTTAGTATTCCTTTTCTTGTGTTAGTATTTCTACATCAGTATTCATTTTCTTGTATGGACAAACAAAATATATCCATGGTAAAAATGCATTAATTCTTTACAATAATTAAGATTGGAAGTTAGTATATTTTAATCGTCTTTTTATCAGCTTTCATCTACCATATATTTCGTACAGAATATAGATTTTTCTAGGATTAAACTAGTAAATTGGTCCACATAACTTACTAAAATATGTTATATGCTTATATATAATATAAACCTGACAATTATGAAAA
The DNA here is from genome assembly GCA_026543865.1 of Argiope aurantia. Lineage (NCBI taxonomy): Eukaryota > Metazoa > Arthropoda > Arachnida > Araneae > Araneidae > Argiope > Argiope aurantia. The sequence continues at coordinate 2,662 of JAPMOR010124151.1, read as the reverse complement.
CGTGAATTTAAAAACCTTGCAAAAAATAATGTCCAAATCAGTATAGCAATGAAGAAAACTCAAACCATATGAGACAAAAAAATATACATCCTTTTAAAAGAAATTCCATTTTTATCATATTATGTATATTTTTATATTTCTCTACTTAAATGCTATTATCGTAAGTATTACCTTCATACCATAATGTTTTGATTAAAATCTGTTTAAGCAATAATTAAGCCCAATTTATCAAATATTGGTCATAATGTTACATAAACAAATCAAAGAATTTTGGAAATCTGAAAAAGATAAATGCATCTTTCGAACATGAATAACGTTCAGTTTGCTTAAACTCGTATAAAGGCGAAAAAGCACTTCTCTGCTTTCACGAAATAAACACACACATAAAACCGCACTTTTATTTATTAGTTTTTTATTTCAACTGTTTTCCTATTTTCCCCATGCATCTAAAGTAAATCTAGCATGATCATCATATAGCTGTGGTTCAGCATTTTATTCTCTCTAACCATTTAATACTCGAGTATTTTTTTCCTCTAGAAATATTTAATATTTCAATACGAAAAAGGACATTCTTTAAAAAAAAAACATTTCCGTAACTTTTTATGTGAAGGTGAAAGATAAGCATACCGAATTTGGCAACGGTTTTCCAAAGAATTGCAGTAGAAATAAATCTTCCTCATCTGGGTTCTCACATCTCAAACATGCCATTTAGGTAGATACACCTGTTGGAAAAAATGACCTCTGTAATGGCGCTCTGAAGCAAAATTTCCTCCTTCCCCGATATGGATTACATTATCCATTTCTTGGTTCAACCATTCATTGAACGCTATACGTTGGCAAACTTTTTTTCTTTTTTGAGTGGGCTTAAGTTTCATGCAGAGACTGGCTTTATATAAAGTGAATGCAAAATAATCTTATCCTTCCTTCTTAAATATAGTATAAAATAATTCCTTTGTTCTTGGAAACCACTCGTTATCTGCTGTATCCTTATCAATCCACATAAAGTGCAGAGTTGAATTTTTTGGTATTTTAGAATCATATTATATAAAAATCTACCCAAATTATATAAAGTAGAATGTAAAGTGAGTACAGGAACTTATTTATCATACGGAAAAAGTTTTTCGAACTAATTAAGTCATACGGGTGTGTATGAGATCTTAGTAATGATACATAAAAAGTGTCCAAGCGCAAAATAATAATTTAATATTATATATCAATATTTATTAACTATCTTTGATTGCATATCCATTCTATACATCACTTTTAGAAAAAACAGGATATGAATCTAAGAAGAGAGACGATAAGTTTTAAAGGCACTATTAATAGTATAGTTAACAAAATAATTTTGAAAAGACTAAAGCAACAGCGGATCATAAAAACGAAAAGACTCTTTCCTTGTTTGAAAACAAGGATTGCACTTTTGTTAAAACAAAATCAATTGCTATATTTGACGAAATTTAAGCACGTTTTTACAAAAATAGTAATTAGCGTATTCTTAAATTGAAATGATTACTAAACGTGGCAAAAGATATACCAGCCAAATAAAATTAAAAACTCATTTTTCATGTAAAAATGTTAAATGAAAAATGCTCCATAATAAGGTAAATGGAAAGAATACCTGGTAGCCTTATAAATAATAAACAAGAGCGTGTAAAGAGATCGCCAATGTGAAAGTTTCTATGGTCTATATGAAAAATTTTTATGCTGTTTGCTCATTTTCTGTTTTGGCACTTGCACCACTTCTTGTCTCTATTATTTTTTTTGTATTCTTGAGATTCTTTTTTAAATGGGAATGAATGAAAAATATTAGCAATACGATTAAAAAACAAACATTAACTAGTACTTTTAGATATAAGCTTGTTAAATAATGGCATCACATTTCCAATAAAATTATTTATCTATGAAAACGTAAACACTTATAGATATCGCTGAAAAGCATTTGTTTTAATAACTATCTTTCATATATTTATAAAAGAACTACGCAAATATAAAGCAAAACACATTAATCTCATTAAAGCACAATTCTTCTGATAAAAATAAGAAAAAGTGAACATTTTGCCCTTGAAATTACTTTCATAAACGGTTTTTTAATATTCTAGCCAGACTCCTATATAACTGATTGATTTATCTTAATCACTATAACTGCCAATAGAAAAATTCTACTTCATTGTTGAATGAATGCAATAATATATACTTTAACCTAATCTTTCTCGTTAGAAGAAGGTTCCACACTACAAAAGAGTTGTAACTGTAACTGTTTCAATATTAAAAGTAATGGCCGCTCTTTGATCAATCACGAACTATAACGACGAATTTCCAGTTTGCCATTTTTCACAGAGTTTGCGAAATAATTTCAAAATCTCATTGCGACATCTTAAATATAGCATCTTACATAATTCAGAAGCTTAATAAGACGCAGAGACATTAAGATACCTACTCTTCGACGAGGGAATGGATTAAATTTAACTAAGGAACTGCTTTATCATTGTCGTCATTAATTTTCTCAATTCTTAATGGAACGAAAGATTGTCTCAGACTAGAAATTTCGAGTAATGTCTCATTAATAAACTCTGTTCGGAATTCAATGGAGGGAATAGAAGACTTCCAGTTTCCATTTTGGATTTTGTTCAATGCTGATTAATTCTTTCGGAAGAAAAAAAAA
>JAPMOR010124148.1:0-17473 GCA_026543865.1 Argiope aurantia | reverse complement strand
AATTTTTATGGATAATCTAGCATTTTTATAGAATCTATCGAAGAATACGTATTATGTTGGACATTTTCATACCGATTGACGAAATTTAACGCATAATTAAAGTTGCAATCATAAGATAACATACTGAATTTCATTGAGTTAAGTCATTGCGTTTATGAAATACTGTTTTACGTACATGTAAAATTATGGACCGACAAACGCCAATCATTTTTAAAAATTTGATTCAGAATTTAATTTGAATTTATTTTTTAATTTCTGCACCTGTGTACCAAATTTCATCTACGTAGAATTTTTGGTATTGTAGTTATCTAGTGCATTTGTAATCGAACAGACAGACAAATGAAATTTCTAAAAATGGAATTCATTCAAAATTTGAAAGAAATCCACAACCAAATTATGCTATGGATTTGGTAATTCCATGCACCAAATTTCCTTGGTTTAGTTTAAAGCATTTTTGAATTATTGGATTCACAGAAAAGGCAAACATAATGCCAAAAAAATGCGTTTTTCGGACTTTCGGAGATTTGAAGCTTGAAGATTCTATAAAATTAGTTAGAATTTGTTGACAATAGAATATTTCCTCTGTATTTCATGTACAAGAAAGGGAAAATTATGAATTTATTCTTATTGCCGATTTTTCCTTATAGGCTAGATTATAAATTGTATTATCTTTTTAAAATGGGTATTGCTTGTGTAATCGTTTAGCTTTGTATAATCGTGTAACTTGTACTATCTTTTTAAAATTATAATTACCGTTTGTTGTTATTGAGTTTTCTTTAACAGGAACAACTAATCAGAACGATATCCTCTGAATGGTGTAATTTGATGGAAACCTATACATTTGGTTGTAAGGCTATATATCAAATTTCGTTCCTTTAACTCGAACCGGTTTTGAATTTATTGTCTTCCCATACATACAAACACAATGCCCAAAATGAATTTTTCGAATTCAGGGAGATCAGAAACTAGAAATAGTCTCGGGTTCGAATGTTTTGACAGTTACAATACTTCCATTCTGCTAAATATACACGAGAAAGTAAAAACACTAAAGCATGCATGAAGTGGGAAATATTTCTTTCAAATGAATATAGCAGATAAAATCCAGATAAAAATTACTTAAGATTATGAACATTGAAGTATGAAAATATAAAGATTTAGTGTAAGTGTAAGAATGAAAATGTTTTATTAAAAAAGTATTAAAAATGTGTAAAAGAAAAAAAAATTATTTTCGATAGTTTCTATATGAACTTATGGGTGGATCGACATCACTAAATGGTTGTTGTAAAGTGTGAAATAAATCGTTTGTTTCTATCATTTTGTTATATTGGCCTATTATATGATAAACGAAAGAGTTATTCTGTAAATACATCGCATTCCTAGCGTAAGAATATCCGATGATATTAAAATAAAAGATACGTTTTTTTAAAAATAATTGCAATGAAAATAAGGCTAACGAAAAGTCTTTGTTTCATTGTATGAAAAACGTTTGAAAGAATACAAAGGAATAAAAAAATAACATAGAAAAAACCATTCAAAGTTTTAATATAAAAAAAATAGTAATTTCATAAAATTTTATGATTTGTGATTCATACATGTATTTTGCATGAATTCTAGTTAAAACGAGCTTTCCTGATGACGATACAGAGCTCAATTCAGTCCATACATTAACGTCCTAATTTAAAGCAACGCTAGAGCTATTTTTGGTCGGACCTGATAATTTTCAACCTCGGGTAAATGACAAGGAAGACGACTGAGCTGGTTCCCCTTTCTCCTAACTTCTGCTCCACATCAGCGGGATAGCCCAGGCGGATTTAACGCACAGCAGTCCGGCTTACACTAAGATTCATCGGTGTTAGATGTATATGATGTATATGAAGTTTTATCTTAAACCCGACCAATAATTATTTTAATATTAATATAGTTTAAAATTATAAAGCTTTGAAATTATATTGTTCATCAGTTTAAAGTATCATTATTTATCAATATTAATTTGAAAGTGAACAATATATATTATATTGTACAATTAGTGAAAATTAAAGATTTGAATATCATATTTCCTATTTTGTCATTTCAATTATGTGTGCGTGTTTTTTTATTTATTTATTTTGTTGTGTACGTAGTATAGAGAAGGTATTGTAATCATCAAGAGATTCCAACTCTAGATTTTGATAATTTCCAAGTTTTAATCCGCACCGAGTTCAAAAAACGCATTTTCAGAAATTGTCCGCCTATTTGTTTGTGACAAGGATAACTCAAGAACGCTTTGAGCTAGACAAATGAAATTCGGTATACGGTCTTGGAACCAAATTTGTAGATTTCTATTATATTTGGAGTTGACTACGCTCAGGGGAAGTCTGTCCATCCGGCTGTCCGAATATAAGTTAACTTGATAACAACAAAACAAAGAGGGTAAGATAAATAAATTTCGGGGTCACATATTTATCGCCTTTAGTGTAAACGCCTATCATATTTTGAGCGAAATCCAACCAGGGACTTTCCGCCTATCGGTCTGTACTTTCAGAAGCATGTAAACGCCATAACTCAAAAATGCAATGACTTAAATATATCAAATTTGGTACCGAATTTTGTGACTACAAGAGCTGTCTTGTGTCAAATGCTAGTTTCAATCATTGACGAAAAACTTCTCTGAAACACAAATCCGAATTTCAGATACAAGGATTAAACGAAAAAACAACTCTCCAGGATCACACGATACATTCAGTAAAATGCTATATTCAGGCCAGAGGCGAAAGTTTCCTAAATATTGTATGCCAATGCCATGCAAGCGTTTTCTAGAATAACGCTTTTATTAGAGAGTAGGTGAGAAAGTTTTGGTGGGACAGTTCCCACTGGTTTCTATTTTGTCTATTTATTTCAAAATTCTCAATTTTGTTATTCTATACACAAGCAGTTGTAAATATCCATTCAGAATCAAGCACATCGAATTTCTATAATTTAAGAATCCGTTAAAATCTATAATTTTATGCATACATAACACTAGTAAAATTATCAACTGTCAATCTAATCATGATTATTACTCAAATATGCAAGACTTATTTAATTAGCTGAATTAATAGTGTATATAGCCAAAGAAAGTACATAAAAAAACTAGTAAGAAATTAATCTTAATGTATATAATGGATTTCAATTATAATACTGAAATAGGCATTAACACTTACCTGATTACGTAATTACCTGCAAAAACTACTTGTCTTCTTTCCTCACGAATTGCACCAGCTCATTAAACAGGCATTAACACTTACCTGATTACTTAATTACCTTGAAAAACTACTTGTCTTCTTTCCACACGAATTGTATAAGCTCATATAAACAGGCAATAAAACTTACCAGATTACGTAATTACCTTGAAAAACTTCTTGTCTTCTTTCCACACGAATTGCATCAGCTCATATAAACAGACATAAACACTTACCTGATTACGTAATTACCTTGAAAACATTACTTGTCTTCTTTACTCAGAAATTACATTTGCTCATATAAATCAGTTCATCCTTTCATTTCTAATCTAAAATGCACTTATCTCTGGATATAACATATGGAAAACCAATTCTGGCTTGCAGTCGTATTGAATCAAATTATTGATTCCGACTTGTAATCAAATAATAAGAAAACTCGTGAATACTGGCTCTTAAAATGAATACAGTGAAATGAAAAGAATGACGCTTTTAAAGCTTTAAACTGTGCTTAAACAGCCTAAACATTAATAGGTTTAATGTAATCATTATGATTGGTACTTCATAAAAAAAGTTAGAACAAATAAAGGACAATCAAAAGTTTTTCTGTGGATTTTGACTACACAGCTTAGATGTTTCAATTGATCTTTTATAAAAAGAGAAAAAATAACCATATATTATAAAATGCATTTGTTTTGTTTAGCCTTCTTCGTTTAAAATTTAAATCTCTAAGCGCATTAAATATTACAATGAACTTTAAGAAATTCCACGTAATTCTTCGGGAAAAAGTGAATGGCTATACCTTTTGTTCAGGTCAATCCATTGAATAAAACAGCACGAAATATCCAAGAATATCTGAACCGTTAGCTAAACTTCAAAGCTACAGAAAGCTGTCTTGCCAAGACTAAGCATTTCAAAATGATTTATATTGCTGGACATAAACCAAAGCTTTGTATAGTATCGTGTTCCTGGTATTTCATATTCAGTTCCAAGGGAACATAAATGTTTCTAGCATTGTAGTTCTCGGATATGTTTCCTTTAATGGCTTCTCAAGTGTATAATAGTTCTGATATATGTAGATTGAAACTCTGGTTCAGCGTTTATTTCGGGCCATATTTTAAGCATTAGGTTGCTATGAATAAAAGAATTTTGAGAAAATTTACTTTTTGAAACTTTCGCGAAATAATGTATTTTCCAAATAGTGGAAAAATAATATCTCTAAAAACTGATTTTGAGTACATTTTTATTAGAACTGACATTGTTTTCAAATAAATTTTGTTTTTTCAAACTTATGAAACTATCTATTTTATATTCATTCAGTTGAAATGTATTGTCGTATTTAACTAAAACTGCTGGACATAATTACATATATCGAATAAGAACTGCTGAATATAATTACTTTATCTAATAAGAACTACTGAACATAATTACATATATTGAATAAGAACTGCTGAACATAATTACTTTATCTAATAGGAACTACTGAACATAATTACTTCTGTATTGAAAGAAAGTACAATCTTTCTGAGAAACTGGAACTCATTCAAATAATAATGAAAATTAGAAACACTGTTAATACATTTTAGAAGTAATAAACAAAATTTTATGTCAATTAAAACATTAATAAGAGCATTTTTATAAACAAATGAGATAATGTTATAATTCATCATAAAAGGACATACTTATTACATAATTTAATCCCTATCTTTGAAATTTATATACTCAACTTTATTTCTTGCCAAAATATACTGAAAGATTGTTGTAATTTTTCAAACAGGATCTGTCGATATATAAAAAATTGTTATCCTAAAATAATGACAGGTGGTTTCATTATGAATTATTTCGTATCCTGCTTCAACTATCAAGAAAGCACGCTATTTTTCACCTAGATTCTGTAAAAAGGTTGGAAGCATAATCACTTTGAACGTTTTGAGATCAGAGGAATCTATTATCTTTTCTAAAAATCATTACACTTCACTCTGTATATATTATGTATATAATTTATAAATTTTACGAGTGTAATATACTATTTTTGAAAATTTTACTTTTTGAACTCATTTCATACTGAAGCTGCCAGAAAAGCCAATTCAAGTTAAATTCGAAGATCGCTCAAAGTTCCCTGATATAATTGGGAAATTACTCTTTTCCTCGTTAAGCGTATATGATTGAATACTCGACACGTGTTTTTGCTTGGAAGAAAGCCTTATCCTGAAGAGAGAAGGGAGTGGGGAGCCAATTCCATGTCCGTGCTCCGATTCTCATAAAAATTTCCGTGACAAGATCTTCTTTTAATTTTCTATCCTTTATGGAAGCGACTTGTTAATGAGGTTGAAAGAAAAGGATGGAGGAATGGAGTTTCTTTTTGAAAAATGAATGTGATGTTTCAACATTTTGATGTTCTTATGAATCAAGGTTGAAGAGGTTGGTGTGAAATGGTTACTTAAAAAATACTTCGGAAGTATGAATTTCTATATAAAATTGATTTTACATACATATTGTGTAAGAATAATCTTATTAAATCACGCATTGTTATAAGGTTTATTTTACATAATTTGCTTCAAGGGTGTAAGCGATATTAAATATGGTTCAATCTTCCAGAATTATGAAAACAATTCAACAATTCTATTTCTTGTTGCTTTGACTTAATGAGATAAATAGTGAGATTTGTAATTCATTGTATAAGGGTATATCCAAGTATAAGACAAAGTGTAGAATCCTATAGCTGGGGTATGCGAATCTCTATTAATTCGAATAATTTGAATGCGGAACAACAAATAAAGGAAGTACAAAGGTTATGCTTTAAAATAATTTAAAATATACCATTGTATATAGAAAATTGCATGACATTCATTTTTTAATGAATTTTGGCAAAATTTTGTTGCATTTTTAGATTCTGAACTTCTTCGTCAATAGATAATTATATATTATTATCCGTGCAGATAATTTTGTTTGTTACCATTATTAAACATCTCTAAATGAAGCGAATCATTTTGGTCAAATACCATTATTTTATGAGTATTCTTCCGACCATACCGTAGTTTTATTTATTATTTTTGGCAAAAAAATTTTTTTTTGAATTTTATATTTCTTGTCTTGAAATGAGAACTTTATAAAAGCATTTTGGAGCAAAACTCAACAAAAATTTAGTTTTGAAATTTTTACTTCTCTCAGGGACAATTATTTTCATTTGCAAAACATAACTAGAACTCTTTGGAAAGTCTTGATCTTTCGATACACATTTTTGACAAATTAATTATCTTCAGTTTCATATGTCTTCTCGTGCAGCAAATCAAATTTGTGCAGTCATTATATTGACTTTTTTTTTGCAAATCTTGTTTCATCACTTTCTTTCTCATTTAATACTATCTCTACAGTATGTATTATGTATTTACAATATATATGATTATATTTAGATAAAAATTCTAAAATTGATTAAAAATATATGTTAAATCTTTATACTTTCCAGTGATATAAGTATTTTATGCTAATTAAAATTTTTCAATGGTTTTATTATATAAGTTTTTAATAGGACAAAATATTATCATTAGTGATGTACAGTCAGTCCTTCAGATGCATATTTCTATCCTATTAAATAATGTGATTAATTCGCCAAACAGGCATATTACCATAAATATACAAGGGGTGTTCAAATGAAAAGGTACGAAACAACACTGTGGGTATAAATGAAAACTTTATTCAAAGTATACACCATAGGCCAGAGCACAACGATCCCACTGATTAACGTTCCGAAGGATTCCTTGTTTCCAGAATTCCTGTGGCCGTGACGAGACCCAGTCCTTCACAGCGTCCTTGAGTTCGCCGTCCAAGGTCCATTACTTATTAAATTCCTCATTCCTCAAGCATAGAAGAACCATTAACTCCGATATGTACTGTGAGACACTCTGAAATCTACGCAGGTCCATCATGAACAAAACACAGGAGCTACTCATCGAGGATGTGGTTCTGCATCATGATAATGTCCACGCGTTTCCAAGGTCACATGCGGAACTGGCCAAGTTCAAGTGGAAGCAACTCGACCATCCGCCCTACAGCCCGGACATGTCGCCCTGCGATTTTCATGCGTTTGGTCCCCTGAAAAAACATCTGAAAGGAAGATTGTCAATTCGGACGGCGAACGCAAAGATGCTGTGAAGGACTGGGCTCGTCACGGCTACAGGAATTCTGGGAACAAGGAATACTTCCGCTCGGTAATCAATGTGATCGTTGTGCTCAGGCTTATGGTGTAAACTTTGAATAAAGTCTTCATTTATACCCACGGTGTCGTTTCGTATCTTTTCATTTGAACACCCCTTGTATAAAGTTAATATTTTTAATTCCCTTTCCTATCCTTGAGATTTTAGAGGTCACGATCTCGAGCACATAAGAATCAACAACTTCGATATGTATTGTGAGACACTCCGAAGACAACGCATGTCCGTCAAGAACAAAAGACCGGGGCTACTTACGGAGGGTGTGGTTCTGCTCCATGATAACACGCGTCCACACGTCTCCAAGGCCACACACACATGAACCCTACAGCCCGGACATATCGCCCTGCAATTTTCATGTGTTCGGTCCCCTGAAAAGATATCCGAAAGGGAAGCGCTTCAGTTCGGACGGCGAACGCAAAGATGCTGTAAAGGACTGGATCTCGTCACGGCCACAGGTATTCTGGGAACAAGGAATCTCTCGGCTCTTTAATCAATGGGATTGTTGTGCTCAGGCCTATGGTGTATACTTCAAATAAAGTCATCATTTATACCCACAGTGTCGTTTCGTACCTTTTCATTTCAAAATTTCTTGTATAATCTTCGTTCTACACTCCTTTTTACCCGCATTGCTATTAAGAATGTAAAGTTTTGAACAATCTAGATTAAATGAGATTCAAGTAAGGATATAAAAGATTTAAAAAGCTACAAAATATTTAAAAAAGAAGTTACGTCAATCAGGTGTTTTTTATCTATTTTATGTTAATTTTATTCTTGCATTTCATCTGGAATATCATTTTCCTTTATAAATTGTATAAAAATATTTCTTTTATAAATTGCAAATTGTAAATTTTTAAAAAGCATTTTTTTTATTAAGCTTTTAAGGTATTGTAGCAGTTGAAATTTTATAAGCAAGTAATCTTTTACACAAGTGAAAAAATACAAATTAAAAATCCATCTTGTATATTTTGGAACTTAAGTATTTCAAACCTGCTGAGTTGAAGAAGAATTTCAGTTCAACAACGATAAATTGATTTTTATATTAAAATAAATGCAAAGGAGCTTGTAAATGAAAAGTTTCTAAAAAAAGAGTGTTACTGTCGAAAGAAATAAGTTTAAAAAAATTAGATTAATAAGTTGCTACAATGAAATCAGAAATCTATTGTTTCTTTTCTTTTTACAATGGTTAACAAATTTGTAAGAAAAAGACAACCAATTTCACTTTTTAATTAATTATATCAAAATATAGTTCCAAGAATTTTAATCCGATATCTTAATATAAAAATTATTAATTTCCTGAAAATATACATTACAGTCATTAATTTAATATCATTTAATCAGTTGATTTATTACCAATTATTTCATTTGGTAATGATAATTAATGAAATATCTTTTTTTGTCTTGTCTATCTTCACAAAACAATTAAGTAAAATCAATAATTTTGCTAATAATATCGTTAAATATGAAACCTAAATCGCCTTATCTGAATGGTGCAACATTTCTTTCTATAAAGAGTAATGATGTCATTCAGAAATCTTGATGCGATGTTGAATCATTAGCCCATACTTAGTCAACTATAGCAGTATCATTAAGGTCAAGTATGTCGAAATATTCTTTTTCAAAACGTTGATACATTAAATTGTATTGCAAATTGCTTAACTACTTATATGCATTAATTTAATATGAAATTAATCCATTACATTATGTTGTATTCCTTCCTTGAAAATATCAAAATTAATGATTTGTGTGACAGATAAGACATTCTTTGAATGATTTGTATGATAGATAAGACATTCTTTGAATGATTTGTATGATAGATAAGACATTTTTATTAAGACGTTATAAGAAAGACAAGACATTTTTATTTAGACATTATATGACAGAAAAACACTATGGGTTTGAACTGCCATTTCTGATTGTTTTGAACATTTTTATTTAGACATTATATGACTGAAAAACACTATGGGTTTGAACTGCCATTTCTGATTGTTTTGAACATTTTTATTTACACATTATATGACAGAAAAACACTATGGATTTGAACTGCCATTTCTGATTATTTTGAACGAATTGGTAATTTTAACGATTGGGTAAAATTGAGAAAATGAATGGAGTTTTAACATCTCTCAATAGATTCCATCCTTAAATTGAACAGTTAAAACTTAACATAACGCGTTGACTTTACTAAATAATCGCGATCAAATTTGAAAAACCCATCTAAAAAATGAATGCTGTTATGATGTATAAGAGAATTATTTCCTTAGATTTATTACTTTGTTTGATTTTATTTTCTGCGGCAAAACTTCAAACACGACTTTGCTATTGAATTAATTCTATGTATTTCGTAATAACTTGAAGCATCTTAACCTTTTCACTACAAACCCGGACCAAACGGCCGTGTAAATTCCATCTTGTCAAGCCGGTTTCTATTTCAAACGGACCACTCAGGATGTAAAATGATTTATCACCAAGGATATCCTTACTTTACATCTTACACACCTCATTTGAAAAAGAGACCGACCTGTCAAGGCAGAATTTCCAAGGCCTGGTTGGGCCGGAACAGTAATAAAAGAGCTAATCATCTAAAAATATTTGATATTTCACGTGAGGGGAAAAGTGGTATTTATTTGGTTTCGCAAATTTAATTTTTTTTTTTAAATAATTTACAAAACTTGGGAGAAATACTGAGTAGATACGTTTTATTTGTTTGAACTTCACTAAAACATTGCAGTCCTAAAGAGCACTACGTCACTTAACATAACGCATCGATTTTAGTCAATAAATAAAAGTTTCAATAAAAGTTGAAGAATTCAACAAGAAAATGAAAGAGACACGAGAAAAATATTTCCTTAAATTTCAAATACCAAACATAACCTTTCTTTTCCAAAGGCTTAATTGTTTTATTATTTTGTTAAATTTTATTTTTTGAGAAACGATTCGAAACACCCTAAAAATATTTTATATTTCACATGAAGGGGAATGTGGAGCTCATTTTGATTCACAACTTTAATTTTTAAAAATAATTTATAAAACATGGGGCAAATGCTTTTTGGAAGCTTATTGATTGTTCGTTTGGATTTCACTAAAGTAATACAGTTCCAGAGGGTACCGAATCGCTGCCCGGGACAATCAATCTTAGTTCCCGGATTATCTTCTTTACGGTAGTAAGTTTCTGAAACCTACACTTTATAAATAGACGGTTTCTTATCTAAAGATATCTAAAAAACTGAACTTTAAATATCATGTTTGGCTGGAATACGAACCGCATGTTAGTTTAACATTATTATGTTTTACAAGGTCTCAATTAAACTAAATATTACATGCTGCGAAAATAATGCCGACCTCTCTACAAATTGTATTAAAAATTAACCAAATTGGATTGTGATTAATTCTTGATACCGCATACTTACTAAGAAAGAGATTTTCAAAATTTAATTAAATTTTTTAATCAAAAATTAATTTAAAGTTTAACGTTTTTAATAGATCTTATTGAATATTCCTTTTATGTAATTAAAATTTAAGAAAATAGAATTTCAGTGATATTCACGTAGATACTTTAGTATAGAACTTAATGACACACACAAGAGGTAGAGCTAAACCAATTTATTAACTGAACTCAGAACTGAGAATACAGTAATTGACAAATCTTCTGCTTTTATTCAAGCAGAGAAAGTTCCAGAATACTCTTCTGGAGACAGTAAGAAAAGTCCAGAACACTTGTCTGGTAAACTAAAGAAATGTCCAGTATCTTCTGGAACATGAAATAAAGGAAAACATAAAATCAAGGAATTAAGTATTTACATATACCAATAATCTCAGTGTCTCTAGCGGGATTCGAACCCAGGTCTCTTGATCACAAGACCAGTGCCATGACCATTCGACCATGGAGATTCGACAGTCTTCCTTCAATGCAGCAATATTAACATAATTTCCATGGGTTTAAATAAGTTAATTTGAAGAAAAAAAAATGCAATTAACTATCACAAAAGTAAATTTTTATGTTATAAAATCTGACTAATACAAAATTTCTTAAATTTTAATTATATTTTTAAATTTAATTAATGAAAATTTCAAAGTTTCTTTAATTCAAACAAACAAAGAATTAAAATTCATTGTTTGTTTTTAAATTTGCTCTTTTTGCACTTTTTAGACTTTCATATGTTGCCATGCATAAATAAAACTTTTATGTGTCCATTGTATTTGGTACAAATGAGTTTAAATTTTTCTAAAATAATCTTATAAATTTTGATCAAATAATATCTTGGCATTATAATGAACAATCTCAAGAAAGACTTATAATACCTTGAACAAGAGATATTGCATTTAGGCAGAGACTAGAAAGAATTAGGCAGAGTCTTTAAGATTGGCTTTCTTACTACTTGAAAGTGTAAATTTAACAGGAAATAAGTGCAGTTCAATATTTACAAAGATATCCAGATTTCAAGTAATTAAAAATAATTAACCTAATTTCTTCGAAACGACAGAGATAATTAATATTATTAGATCCATCTCCTATATAATATCCAAACAAAAGTTATCATCATATTATCTCATCCATCGATTTTTTTAAAAAAATCCATTATTTCAGTTGGTTAAAGAATGTGAAAATAAAGAATACAATCTTAAAACTGTCATAAAAAAGTTGTTTTTGTGAGCATTTGAGATTATAATTTTTTTCTGCATCCTTATAAAGAAATATTTTTTTTTCATTTCGCATAGTTTATTCGTGAAGATCCGCATTGATTGCGATCATTCTTTCTTTCCTTCTTTTCTGCTTCTTCTTTTTCTATCTTTTTTTTTATCTTTATGAAGAATCAAGAAGAGGAGTTTTTTCGGTTTGTCTCGGATACTTGAAAGTCCTGAAGAATGGAAATCGCCTTTAGAAGAAGATTACCCCCCCCCCAACAAAAAAAAGAGGAAATGTCGATAGTTTGACTTTTTCCACTTCTAAGAAATAGAAAGTTCGTTGTAGAATATAATATTTATGGAGAAGAAATCGATCTATCGAGTCTATGGAATTCAATAGAAAGTTTTATATTTAAATACATTCGATTTATCGATTTATTTGCAGTAAAATGTGTTGAGAGACCCGAGTTTTAAGATGGCATATATAATACCTTATTAGTATAAAAATAGTCGCAGAATGCTTTAAGTATTTCTTTAGAAAAAAATGTAATATTTCATATTTTTGAAAAAATAAAAAAGAATAATAATAATGACATTTAAGTTGTCTCTATGCGAAAGAATAAATTCAATTTCTGTATATTTATGAAATTTTAACTGTGTTGTTATCTGTATACTGTGTTAGGGCAATAGATGTTCTACTTTTAAAATAAAATTATAATATAAATAAAGTTGAATAAAATGTCAAATTTCCAGAAAATTTTGATACAATGTTTTGAATAAATAATGGTTCACAATAACTTAAATAAAGAATTATTTCTACACCCATCGTACATAAAATATTGAATTTTTTTTGCAAGAAGGCTTTTTAGTATGAATAATCACGAGGATAAATTATGAGAAGGTGTAACAATTAAAACATTTTAAACCATTTCAAATTTTTCATTACAAAATATTAAATTGATTTGAGAAGTTACAAACTTGAAAGAAAATGCTTACGGGTTCTTAAAAGTGGAAGATTTGCATCTTGACTTTCTAATAAATGAAAAGAACATTTTGATCCTTTCAAACAAAATTCATGAGATTTTTTTTAACGTGATTGAATTTAGTTCTGTGTAAAGTAGTTAATTTTTTTAACTACTTTGAACCAGATATTTATGTAAAACTCTGAAACATAAATTTTTCAAGCTAATAATATGAATTAATGAAAATTTAATTCATATCAAAATCATTTATACTGACGATGAAGAGCAACTATCTTCGAAAATTCTCAGACAGTACAATTAAAAACTCTCACGTATTTTTTTATTCAAAGTAATCGGGTACGCATAGCTCAATAGGAAAATGCATTTCGTAAGAAATAAGAGAATTTCGTAGGCTGCCCTTTGTGATCATTTTTTTTCCAAATTAATATGCTCCATTCAGAAGGATAACCAGTCAACGGAATCTTGTTTTGTCTAATGAAGAAACATATTGTTACAAATTCTTAATATTGCTTCTCAGTGCATTCGCTTTCCGAAACGGAAGAAAGTTTTACAGTTAGTTTTGTTGGAAATAGAATTGATAAAGCAGAAATGAACCCACAGTCTTGGCAACAAATTTGGCAATCATTTGGTGCCATTGGGATGATTTTGGCGACTTTGGTGACAAGGCTGAAAATTCCAGATATTACGAAAATCTTGGCAAAATCTTTATTAGGAAGTCGAATTATGGCATATGTTCTAGAAATTTTTAATAGGGAAACTATAAAAAACCGTGATACAATTCTGAGAGTCAATGAATATTGAATTACCGGAGACTAGCAGACGGTCAAGAGGCATGGATAAATGAATAAAGTCTCTCTTCTGCGATCTCTCTATGTGTGCTTTGTGTTGGCGTAGTTGCTTATTGCCAATCTGAAATTTATGTGTTGCTATTTATTGTAACTGCTGTTCTTGTTCATTCTTCAGCTATATTTGGTTGTCTGCATACTCGTGTTTTCTTATATAATAAAGCATCCATAATAGTTAGGCCTGAACTGTTTTACCATACATTCTCTGCACCAATCCTTGATTTTCGGAATATTTCCTTAACGATATCATGCATGCTAAATGAAGAAAATAACTTTGATAAAAATTGAACTTAAAATTTGTGATTCTCAAATATCTCCATAGTTGTATTAATATTTGATATATTCAAATAATCTTCAAATATGTTCCAAATTCCAGTGGAATTCTAATCTAATCCGTCAATCAATTATAAGCTTCCAGTTACGAAGTCCTTTTCCATGTTTTTCATGTAAGACTATGCCTTGTATCTTTAATTTTCATCTCAAATAAGTCCAAATAATTGTGCTATTTCTAACAGAATTACATTGGCCTGGTACAGAATTATTAACTTAATGCGAAATGATTCTGGATCTGAGGATTCCAAAGAAGAAAACTGAGTATAGTATGTCTTTCTTGTAAGATAACCTACCTTCGTTAGAATCAAATTTATTCCTACTGGTATAGTAAGGAAATTTATTCATTTGGGTATCATTTTTTTTTCTTTGTTTGTACTTTCTTCGATTCTGTAAAAAATTGCTATATTTCAGTAAAGTGATTCCATTTACAAAATTCGATTTTACAAAATAAATAAAGCCAACGAATTTATTTCACTTACATATACGAGATGAGCATCGTACTATTTCCAAAAGTTAAGTTTAGTCTCAGAGAAAGACGTGCAATTTTCAAACATTTAACTTCCTAATATACGATTTTCAGTTTTGTTTCCTTTAAAATTAAAAGTTTACGTGAAAATGGAATTATTTGATTTACAGAAATTGGAAAATCATTTGGATAAGGATTTTTTACTGATATTCAAAAATATTGCTTAATATAAATGTCGGAATAAATTTGTCAATAGAAAGTGTTTCATTTTGATTTAAGGAATTTTGATCAGAAAGATTGGGTCAAAGATTTAATAATCTATAAATCTCTTCTAATGGAATTGAAACGACATTGGAATCACCCCTGAATGAACAAAAACCTATGCTTTTATTGTAAACAAGTGGGGTCAGTATTAAGGTTGACTGTATCTAGGAAAATTCATATTCTTAATGGATGTTTATTTACGTGTTGGTAAGATGATATTCTTTGATTGCCAGAAACCGTAACCAATATCTTTTCGGATGTAGAATATTAATCATCACTCTAAATGTATGACTTAATACAAAAGAATCAGAGAAAATTCAGCAAAAAAAAGTGGTTCATTATTACTTGAGAAGAACTGATAAAAAAATTAAAAACCAGAACTGATTGCTGATCACTCATATGTAATAGAGTTGTATGATATCTATAATCAGTACCGTATGAATACCAAAACTTATGTTTTTATGATATATTAATGGAGTTAATATTATTCAGATAAAGGAAATATATTCATAATGGATGTTTATTTTCTTGATGATATCAATTCTCATCTCTAATAGTTAGAAAATTTATGCGATGAGAATATTTTTTTCACTTTCAAAAGAAATATAAAATTTAATTTCTGTTAAATTTATTTTTAAGAAGTATGTATTTTTTTAAACTTGAAATTTCCCTGAGTGATTACTGAAAGACAGTATTAATGCTCTTACATTAATTTAAGGGAAAATCATTTATCGAATGTTTATGTACAGATAAATTTACTTCAGATAACAAAAAGAAATATCATTTAAAAGGAAAAATGCTTTTCATTAGAAAAAAAAAAGAAAAATATTCTTTTCTAATGTCTAATATTATATAAGCATTAAATGCTCATATTTGGATTTCGATCAACTTTTCGAAAGAAAGAAGTCAAAAATGCTAAATTACTATTAGTTATCAATGATTTATTTAACTTATTATAATAAGTTGAATTACTATTTCTGATTAATTTAATTTTTAATAAAGTTTCGTTTAAATTAATCTTCCGAAATAATTCTGACGAATCTTTAATGATGTAAAGTGCAGTAAATTTCAAATTGTACAGAAGAAATAATATTAAAATAAGATGAAATGCTAAGCACATGCTCGAACTTTAATTGTTAAATAAAAGTTTTGCCTTCTGGTTCGACAAAATATTTCCAAGATATTTTTACTTCGTCTTCGTCTTTTTTACTTCGTCTTTGCTTTTCTTTTTTACTTTTACTTCGTTTCCAAACATTTTCATTTTCGTATTTTTTACTAATTACTTCATTTTCATTTTCGTTTCATTTTCGTCTTCATTTTTACTTCATTACTTCATTTTCATCTAAGCAATTTGAAGAATTAAAATTCTTGTATTCTGAACTTAAGAGATATTTTCTCTAAGGTTATAATATATCACTTTCTGATGGATGGTCTTACTGGAGAAACGTTAAAGATTTATAGCCAAGTAAACAAAATTCTCTACCAGCAACTTATAAGACAGAAAAACAATTATTTTTTTAGCAGAAAACATAACTTCTTGATCAGAAGTAAATATTATTTTTTTAGTTATTTCATACAATCTCTTCCATTTATTGCTGCTGTTAGAATCGCAGGAACAGCAAGAATTATTCTCTGCTTTACTTCTTCTTCAATATAACATTTTCGAAACATATTATATATGTATATTAAGTGCTCTTATCTAACTGTCTTTTACAACCAGCTTGTTCACATGAAATATTGGTTTTCCTGGCATTTAAATTATTACTTTTTATACATCATTATTACATCATTTATAATTTAACTTTGCTATTAAAAAAGAATTTAAAAAATCCTTCAAATTCATGAAATCGTATTACTAAAAACGAATTTAAAAAATCCTTCAAATTCATGAAATATTTTTACCAAAAACAGGTTATAAATGTGAACGATAGAATAATGAGAATATACAAAAAACAGAAGTGAACATTCTTTTTTAGTGTTAATAGATATAAAAAAACCATTATCTTCCTTAATTTTAACAATAATCAAAGACACGGTAGATGGAACAATGAAATAAATGAGATTTTATCATAACAATACATTTTCAATTTTTTTTAATTAAATTTAATTTTTTAATAAAGAAAATAATGAATTTAAATAATATTGGAGTCGGTAAATATTTACCTGATGGTAAATCTTTGAGTTTTAAAATGTTATAAATTTCTTTTTGCGTTGTTATAACATTTGCCGAATATATAGCTTAAAAAATCAAATAATTGATTATTTTTATTAATTTATTTTTTCACTGACAAAATTTCATAATGACGGTACTCTGTCATCAGCCAAACTTTATCAATAGGGATAAAATTAAAAATTTGAATGAAAAACAAAACAAAAAAAATATTTTCATATATAATTTTTTTTATTTGTTTGCAGGTGATTATTTTTCGTATTAAAAGTGTATTTAATTATAGAAAAGATAATATTTTGAATTTTAAAAGGGATCTAAAATTTTCAGATAACATTTACTGAACTTCTTAGCAGTAAAGTGTGCTTAATTATAAAATGCAAATCC
>JAPMOR010124143.1:192678-223665 GCA_026543865.1 Argiope aurantia | reverse complement strand
GATTTCTAATCTATTCTGTATGTTAACTATATGCTGTCTTATAATAAGTTGTATTACGTTTCTATCACTATAATAAGTGTTTAAATTCTACACGAAGCATAAATAAAGTTATTTTTATGAATTTCTCCCCCCCCCCCCAATTTTTTTGGTTATTACAACCCTAAATCAAAGTATATACCAGTAATTTTGTGTGCAGCAAGAGAGTCATTTCCTTCATAATTATAATTAGTTTCTTAAACCGATAATTACTTCTAATAATGAAATATTCTTTTATCTAATTTTCGAGATTTTCCAAATTAGGCTGGCACATAATGCATGCGTCTCAACTTCACTGAAATCTGAACAGCGTTAGCCTTCCGTTGCTTCCGTATGCTTATATAGTTTTCTACTCCTTCTATATCTACTGAGATAATTCACGAAAGTAAATAAAACATTTCTTGAAAGTATTTAAAATTTTCAAACTTAGTTCCAAAATTAAAAATTTTTAATATTATTTTTTTATTTCTCCGACTGTTAAAATATTTATTATCACATAAAATGTAGCTTTATTGTAAAACTTCATTGTAAAAATATTTTCTAGTATTTAAACACAGCGCTGACATAACATGACTAATAATTGATCATTGGACAAATGTAGATCTTTCTAAAACAAAATAATTTTCCCTTTTCTGAATTTATCATCATAAACTACTATAGAAAAGATTTGTGTTTATTGTATCTTTCATTCCAAGCGGTTCACTGATAAAATAAGGTCAATGGAATGATGCGAAGTTGTATTTTTACGGCATGGGCATTACATATTTAAATTTACTCATTTAATTCATCAACTTGTTTTACATATTTAATTAAAAAGAATTAGAGATAAATGAATAGTTTGTCAGTTGCAAAATATGATAAAAACAACAAATATAGCAAAAATAAATAATGTTTTTTAGAATAAAAGAAAGGTAGAAAAGCAATTCATTTGCTTTGTATTTTTTAAAATTTATTTGATAACATTAAGCTAACTGAAATTTGCGAGGAATGAGATATTACATTTTAATTTCTAAAAAAATTCATTTATTTTTTTAAACTGCCTTAGAGTATTCTACGCAATCAAAAATGCATTGAATGTGACTACAAAATGTTGGAAGTGGACAGGGAATGTGAAAAATTAATTTGATAATTTTGTTAAATTTCATAAATTTAAATTTTCAAAATAAATTCTCAATGAGACATTTTATCAGTTTCTGACTTGGTTTATTTCATAATGTTTTAAATTAAGAATTTCATTATTCTGAAGCATCTAAGAGATAAAAATCATTATTTTTCGGTAAAAAATAACGATTAAAAAGTAATGCTGAATTTTGGGAAAATCTCAAATTCACATTTTAGGGTCTGGATCATTAATATCTAAATAACAAATTATGTGGCTCTATAATGCATATTTTTTCAGCTACCCATCCGGTTTGAGGAACTGAATTTAAAAAATTCTGTTTCATTATAATAGATGATGGTATTGCATCTAAAATTTAGTACATTTATGCTATTAAGTGCTATTATTTGTATATAACGGATTAACATAATTGATTTTGATTAATTTTTGCTTTAGACAAATACTGATATATTGCAAATGCTAATTTTGTAATAAAAATATTACAAATAATGATTACTTTAAAAGAATATTAAGTGATTATAAATACAACTATAATCCTCCATTTTTTGAAATTTATATATATATATATATATATATATATATATATATATGCACGCACAAAAGTATTAAAATCAAGTTAATAGGAAAATCAAATAAACCAAATAAAAAAGAAAAAAAAAAGCAAATTAAAAAAAGTATCAGGCCTGAAGACTTTTTCAAGGGTCACCCTCAGGCAGGGATTAAAAAAAAGGGATTTTTTTCTGTGAGGGAATGCAGACAAGAATGTCTAATAATGATTTCTCGTGACCCGAAAATCCCCTGAAATTAGGCCTAAGAGATATACCATTTAAACAGAAAGGACAATACAAAACAACAAATTAGAAGAAAATAACCAGTAGTAAGTAAAAATACAATAACAAAATAACAATAAACACTAAAAATACTTAAACCATTAAAGAAAAAACAAAAAGGAAAGAACATACCACCAGCAGCACGGAAATTTTAAGCTTTTTAATTTCCGCTTTTTAAAAACACGAAGCTAACGCATTAAAGCAAATAATAATTGTAGTCTCCCAGCGCCATCTATTGAGTGATCTAATATGCAAGGAAAGTTCTATTTTTATTTTAGGTAAAGGATTAATCCCAAACCATACCTTGTTTAATTAAAAAGTTGACATTACAGTAATTTTCAGGAAATTCATTTTTAGTTAAATTTTTAATGAGGTTATTTGATACTTCAATATAGGAATTTTTGTTACTGCAAACCCTTTTGATCCTGTTAATTCGTGAGAAAATTAGATTTTTGAAAATTTTAGATTGGAATAATAGATACATAGAAAAAAAACGAAAATCAGCTTATTTGTGTAGACTACTAGCAGCACAATATTCTTACGAAGAAAGATATTTATCTTCAACTTCATATCGAGAATACTTTGATAAGAATTTTCTTTTATGGGTATTTGCTGTGGTTTGTGGAGGAAAGAAGGATACGAACAAGATAGAAGTATACATTATTCCTACTTATAAATTCACGCCATTTGGACTCTGCAAAACGACTGAAACCCTCAAGAAAAGGATGAATATTTTCCCACGCCATTTAAGATCTATATGTTTAGCATCTATACTTCTCTACAGTACTCTTGGAAACTTCAGAATACTACCTCACCCAATAAATTGTTTTTATAGAATTAATTAAAGAAGCAATGTCTGAAGTCAACCTAAAAATTGCATTTTTAGTGAAAAGTTTTTAGTGTATTTTGGAATTAGTTGCATTGTTAAATTCAACTTTTTAGTAATTGATAAAAATTTCATTACCATTTAAAGAAGAGTTATCATCAAATAGCATGTCATTGCGAAATATCATTTATCTTGAAAAAACTGCTGCTAACATAATTTTTTTTAGATTTGAAACGACAGGAAATTTGTTGTCAGGAAGATTATGATGTTCGTAGTTCATTTCGTAGATGTACCAACACTTCGCATTTGGTGAATGACTCATCTATGGGATGTAAATCGTATAAAATATCGTATACGATTACATTTCAGTTCCCTACTATATAAATCGTAGGGAATTTTCTGTATTAAATCGATACTTTCATATTAATTTTTAAAAAAACAGAAAAAATTTAACTAATTAAAAAATATAATTGTTATATTAAAAATGTACCGATAATAGTAATTATTTAGAAGTAAAATGCTGAAAAGAAACTTTCAACTTCGACTACTTTTTAATTTAATTTACTTTTTAATTTGTTGAAGGGATATAATCAGTCGATTCTCTTTTACCTTTATAAATCAATTCTCATGAAATTCTACATCACTTTTTATTATTTACTATCCTGTTTTTTTTTGCTTTACAGCAAGTCATTTAGTTTTAGTTTCAAAATTTGAATCTGAAAATTATGCTGTATTTTTCAAATCTAAATTGTTTCATTCAATAAAGATCATCCATGTATTTGTTAAATTTGATTTCAGATATTAAAAAAAATTATGAATTCATTATTGATATCCGAACAAAAAATAATAACAATAATATTTCTTAATATTCCATCATTGAAATGAAATTCCAATATTTCAAACTAAAGATTACTTCCACTAACACCTATTCATTCTAAGGACTTTCCTTTTCTCACAAGCAAATTCCCAGGGGTCCTTCTTTATTTAATGAAAAAATAGACATACAATAGATAGGGTACTATATTTCAAACAAATTATTTGTTATATTTTCAGTCTCTCTTTTAGGCTAAGAAATAAATTTCCTAAGATTAATTACATGTCCTGGCTTCTGTATCGCAATCTTCTATCTCACTAAGGGGATCACTTTCTGAAAGTTGGATGAAAATGAATTAAATAAAATAAAAAATCTGGAGATTTTACGAAAGTCTTCGGATTAAGGTGGTGACTCAGTGCTCTGGAAGGGAAAAAATCCAACAATTTATTTAAACTTAGATTATACAGAAAATATCGAAGTTTAATCAATACGCTTTGCTCTGAAAATATTTTCTTCGTTTCTATCATTACAAGATAAATAATATCAAAACATTTATCCTTTAAACCGAAATGAGAGTTCAAGCTATATATATTACTGCCAAAAGTTCTGAAGTTGAATATAAAGAAAATAAAAATGTACATACTTTAATTACATTACATATTTTATTAATATATGGCTAAAATATTATTAATATATGTAAGAAAAATATTGGAAGTTTTTCCACTTTGTTACAGCTTTAAAATATGTTTATATTCAAACATTAAAATATAGGTTGTTTCTTTGATAATTTCATGTATTTTAATGCTTATCAGATATTTAGCTTTATAGCAAATATAGCTTTATTCTTAAATATTCTAACATGTATTTAATGACACTTTTAACTTTATCCTTCCCTTAGATTCGTATTTTCTGCCATGTATCTGGTAAACTCTATTCAGAAATTTAATCTCATAAGAGCAGTTTATTGTAAAATAAACTTTTTATGTTCATATATCTTACAATTAAATCTCACCGCATCTATCTTCCTGGTATAGATGACAGATATCTTTATATGAGACTATCTCATGAACGCTCTTCAAGATTAATCCTTCCTTGATTTAATGCAATACGCTTAAATAGGATTCCTTTAAATGTTTCTTTTATTGTATATTTTATTTAACTTGATGTTTATTCTGTACAGAACCTAGTAATTTATTTTTAAATCACTTTTTAATGTTACTAGGGATTTGTAGTTTTATGTGTTTTCTTCGATAATGTAATATCTTCAAATCTTTCTACTTATCAATCAGTCAATTCAATCAATCAATTCAATTAAGTTTTTATTTAATAATTATTTAATCACATGGTAATGAATTTAACAAAAAAAATTAATTACAAAGGAATTTATACCAGAGAATTATGAATAAAAAATTAAAACTAAATTAATTAATGTAAAGAAAATTTATTTTTTGTTGTAATAACAAAACTATATTTTTATAAACTGTTTTTATTTTGTGTTTTTTTATACTTCAAAACAATTAGTAGCCCATGCAAAGAATGATATTTTGTCATGTAAACATGGCCTGTGATTGTAAGGTCAAAAATCCAACAAGCTCGCAACGGACAACAATGCTTTTTTTTTTCACATAAAAACTAGAAGATACAGGTAGCAAATCGAAGCGTATACAAAGACAGTACTTTCAGAACTCTACTAAACTAAATCGCTATTTATATAGTAGCACAGAGGATGACGCCCAATGTAAAGCTATTGTAGAAGGTGCTCCACAATACACTAAGGGAGAATTCATGCAATTCAACAGACTTCCTTCGCTTTCGCTTCTCGGCTTTCACAGGTTCTCCAACAGGGTAAAGAACCTTTTAGAACAATTTGTGAATCTCAAGCACTTTTAGGAATACAGCCTAATCCTGCACTTTTACGAACCTTCCTTTTTTATCGCCAAAGTCGCCACGTTTGTCGCCTAGTATGGAGCCTTCCATCCATTCAGCAACCATTTGAATATTTATGTAACTCTTTTCTTTATTATGAGATTAACTGTAAAAAGAAACAAAATTGCAAATTCGTAGCAATGTTATATTCATCAAATGCCTTCATTAAATTTAATTGTGAGCTTCAAAAATATCACTTGCGAATTCTTATAATTTGAGAAAAATGGCGCATATACGAAAAGTAATGAAATAAAAAATAAATCATTAAAGGTTTAATTATTTATCCTTCAATTATTAAATCTGCAATCAATTGTTAATTAGTTTAAAATATTCCAATTTCATAGTTTATTTTAGGACGATTTGCATTCTATGATTACAATAAGAGATGTAGATTTTTCTAGATCATAGAACATCCCTTAAACTTTCAAAAAGGAGTTTTAGCTTAAGTAAGTCATCGAAGTTATTCTTACAGTGTTTTTATTCTTATATATATCGTCTTGATTATTTATTGCCATTTTGAATAATATAGTGATTCATGATAAAAAACTATGCTTATAAAATTAATGCAATAATATTTTTATTGAAATTATAAGGATTTATATAATAATAATACATGAGCAGAAATTTAAAGTTATGATTATTGAAAATTTGCAATTTAACTAGAAAAAAATTTATAATTATTTGTAACTTCAGAATATATTTTTCCGTTACGATACTGCCCTTCCCTTTAAATATTTACTATCATTAAATTTTTTTATCTAATTAATCGAAAATAGAAGTCTTCATAAAATATTATCTGAATAGCACTTAAGAACTCTTTTGTATTTTAAACTTAAGTTACTTAAGAACACTTAAGATGATTAAGTATCAGTTTGAAATCTAAAGTTAAAATATACTTAGTTGACTTTAATTCTTTAATTTATATTTAATTCATTAGGAGGGATATTTTTTATGGAGGTGTTTATTTCCTTTTTCCTTATTCACGTTTTGGTATAATTAAAAGGGCTTTAAAAATACCAGAAAATAATGAGGTTCTTGATCTCTGGCCTTCTCCAATAGAAAGTCAAAGGTAATGATTTATTTTTAATTATAGCTTATGGGGAGATGTTTTTGCTGCTATTAGGTTTAGAGTAGTTAAAAAAACTGAAATGAGCATTTTTAACGTTTATTAAATTTGGTATTATCACGAAAGTGAACTTTTGTTTTTTAATAGCATAATTTCGAAGCCCCTCCATCTTGTCTTGATGCCATAAAGGAAGTCCGCAATAAAGATGTTTGATGATACTCAGCTGTATTTTATGCTATTTTAAGCTTCCACAGTATTAGCATTTTAATTACAACTATGTTTAGTTAAATTTTGGAGCGAAATTCAATCTGTTGAATGTATGCATGCATGTATGCAATGCATTTTTATTAAAGAAATTAATTGAGGACAGGAAAGCATATTTTAAAATTTGATTTAAAAAAATGAAGAGATTTTGCTTGTCGTTAATTTTTTTTAATGGAGCATTATTTTATAGTTATTTTCTCTGATTTAAAATTTGTATACAGCAGTTGGAAAAAAATATAATCGTAAGTTGTTTAGTTGCATTTGATTATAATTATAGCAAGTTATTCAATGAATAACTGGCGTCTTTTTATGTGGACTTTTTCTCTGAACACACGATAATATTTGCAATGCATGCGTATCCAGGATACTGAAATAGCTTTCTTTTGCACTGCTTACTCCTTATCATGCTGCAATACAGTGCACCTATAACAAGTGATCAAATCATAGGTGAAGCTTTCAGATTAGATTGAAGGAAATATTGTTTTTTTTTAATTCTAAAAGTTGTTGTTGTTTATTATGGCACATGCCACTGAGAAGCCCTCTGTTCGAAGACAGCCGATTTAAGCCTGATCGGGAGCGTCTCTTGTTTTTATAGTAGCACCAACTAGGACCAAGCGTTTCTAAGAATTTTGAATAGAAATTTACTTTCTTTTCTTCTTTCTAATTTCTAAAAATAAATATACTAATTTGCACTTAAACTATATATTTCATATTATACTTCATTGTTAAATATTGGATTTCATATTAGTAATATTCCTATTATAACGGTAACTGTAAATTTATATCGTTTTATAATATTCTTAATTACGCTTTATAATTGGATTTTTACAAAAATATTGATTTCGAAACTAAAATGATTGAGACTCTATTAAAAAGAATTTAATATAAGTTAATATATTTTAGCTTTTAAGTATATTTAAAACTTATATCTTTTAGTTAGTTATATCTTATCTAAAGTTGAAAGTTTTTGTGAACTTGAATAAATAATTGTACCAAATTTCAGAATTCTAGTATATAAGGAAGGAAATAAAAAATTCAAATGAAATATTAAATTCCATTTTCAGAAAGATGAAACAAATAGAGCGAAATTAAAGTTTGTATATATATATATTAGGCAGATATATATTAGAGGCAAAAGAATCCCTTCTGAAATAGAATTGCTTAACAAATAAATATTAAAACTATAAATGTCATTGCATTTATTATTAATCAGTAAAAATATTTAAAAATGGAAATATAGAATTTGAAAAAAATTCAATTAGATATTCCTTTTTGCGAATGAAAACTGCCTGTAATAATTCAGTCATTTGTTTAAGAAAATATTTTAATAGTTTTTAATTCAGAAATGAGTTAATTTGATAAATTGAGTAAATAAAGATACAAGCTAAAGACCGATTTTTTTATATTGTTCGCCATTGCCGCCATTCTATTACAGAGCACGTACTGATTTTCTTTGCTATACTAAGAAACACACACCTTTCATGTGCGGAACACTGAATATAAAACTTTCTTTCCCTTCAATGTCTTTTCGTAGTCCATAAAGTAATGAGACGTGAAGTTGATAGCAATTTTACATGACAATTTGCAAAAAAGTTTCATGGCCATTTTTCTTCTGGGTTTTCTCTTAATATATCGTATTTGTAGTTCCAAAGAAAAGATAATTCAAAATTAAAATGACATTCAAACATTATATCATAATAAATATATTTGCATGCCGACTTATGTTCTTTATTTTCTTTGGTTAGGGTACATCTTGCATACTTGCAAGATGTGTCCCAACCATAGATCTGAAAATCAAATTAGCAATATGTTTTTTGCTATGTAAGAACAAATGAACTAATTGAGAAATTTATACTTATGATATTAAATATTTTTATTTCCTTCACCAAGTCATATAAAGCTAGTATTTATATAAAAGGAAGAAAATGAAACTCTGGCAATTCAGTCTTGTAGCAGTTGCATTACACTTAGCTTCTCTTTTGGATACTAGATGGCGATACCTGATTAAGCCATCCCATATGTTATCCCATAATGCATTGCGATTGTAATGAGAAGGAGATGTGACGGTGAACTGTGAAGCGCGCGCGTAAATGTCTTGTCTTTGTGTTTGTAATTGTTTAGTGTGTGAATGTGATTATTAAAGAATTATTTCCTACAACATTCGTCCTGTTGCTTCCTTCACAGATCATAATAATCCACATACCACCACAGTATTTAATTTATCATACTTTTTAATATTTTACAATGATTCTGAATCTTGTATATCGATTTGTTTGCAAATAACTCGGCAATCTCTCTTTTTAAATTTTTATTCTTATTTTTATTGTTAATTTGAAGTTTAAAAACTTAAAAATAAGGATTAATTTTTCGAGAGATAGTTATAAGAATGAAGCAAAATTTTAAGTTTTGCATTTTTAGCATTTTTTTTTTTATTTTTTTTTTTTTTTTTTTTTTTTGCATTTGCAGGTCTTTGAAAATATTTTTTAGATATTTAAGTGAAGTTATATTATATGTACATATAAAAAATTGGTGTGATGCCTTTTTTTAATTAATCGATTATTATTTCAAATTTTTGGATACCTAAACTTATTAAAGGTATATTTTACTTGAATTATCTTTAAAATTTTTTATTTAGGCTTATCTTATAAAATCTTAATTTCATAACTTTATTTTACTTCTATTTGTTGCTTCACTGCCAAGAATCTTAATATTTTTACTTCTTTAACTTTTATTTAATCCGGTGCACAAAAATTTGTGTTTTTATGTTATGGTCTGTAAATATATTATAGTATAAATTCGTAGTAGAGTTAAAAATAGAAAATTTTAAAAATACTCAAATTTATTTGAATTCTATATTTTACTTCTTATTTCTAACGAAATAATACTGAAAGTCGTTAGGGTTTATTTTATGATTTACTTCATATATTCATGTTTTTACTATGCTGATTTTTTTATGAATTGCTTACAATTTAGTTGTTATTGAATTAACGAACTTATTTGAAAATACAAGGCATTCGAAAAGTATGACTACACTTTCAAAAAATAATTTCA
Organism: Argiope aurantia; assembly: GCA_026543865.1. Classification (NCBI taxonomy): domain Eukaryota; kingdom Metazoa; phylum Arthropoda; class Arachnida; order Araneae; family Araneidae; genus Argiope; species Argiope aurantia. The sequence goes on along the minus strand of JAPMOR010124143.1, from coordinate 213,732 downwards.
AATTTAAAAAAACAAAACAAAGATATTCACTTAGGTTTTTTTTAACGTTTCATAAACCGAATATCTAATTTTTCTTGCAATTTTTTATTTTATGATTGTTCGTATTAATAGTTGAGTACAATATATTGCAACATTTCTAGTCATGTTCTATGAAGCCATGCAGGATCATCATTCGAAATGATCGCTGCTGTTTTACTTTTCAGTTCATCAGCGTCACAAATTGAGATTGGTAAACAATGTTTTTCTCATATTCTCGCAAGAAAAAATCGAAAGGTGATATATCTGAAAAGGAATTACATCTATCTAGGTGGAGGAATTACCCTTCCCTTCTGTCGCTCGGAGGACTTTTCATCTAAACCTTTCTCATTTCCGGAATCCAGTATTATGGTGCCCCATCCTGCTCCTGTATGATGGTCCCCTACTTGCGAAATGCGAAAATTTCAAAAAGTTCAAGATAATTGCCAGAGCGAGCAGTCACTTCGAAAAACAGAAAAAAAAATCGATTGGGAAGTAAACCACACCACATATGTATTGTAAGGTTGTCTTTTGTTTCCAGCGTGAGGGTTTTCTAATATCCCTATTCAAGTAGTACGTCGATTAACAATACCTGATATGTGAAACGTTGCTTCATAAAAATATTATGCGTTGTAAAAATTTTTTGTCCTTTTCCATTTTTTTTTGTAATATTTCTTATGTAAATGTTCGATGTCGAGGTTTTAAATTTTATAAAAGAGAAACTTTAATCTTTTCTTCATGGAACATAACCTCCCCCCCCCCCCATAAAACCGTCTTTGTTTGTTTAATTTCGATTCATTTTTGAATGTGTAGCCATACTTTATGGACAATCTATATATTATATTTGCATTGCAACCGTAGGAGTATCGAATCTTAGACCTCGTATTGTAAAGTGTACATTGTTGAAATATGCTATTAATTATTTATGTAAGAAACATAATTTGTTACTGACAATGTGATTAATCGGTCATTATCAAAAATAACTGATCACATAAACCATAATAACTTTATTAGTTTTGCTAAATAAACCACATTTGTCAGAATCAATAACGTTTAAAACTATGTAAAGAAAATGCTAATTATTCTATAATGTAAGCAAAAATGTCAAGACCGAAAAATAACAAAACAGAAATTATAATTTCATTTAGGCTTCAGATGTAACAAAAATATTATTTGAGTTTTACACTATTTAAATTAATTTTATTCAATTCTTGTTAAATGAAAATTTCAACGCGTTAAAAGTACAATGCCGTTGCGCTTAAAGAATATTTCGATAAATTATTTAGATTAAACTGAGGAAACATCAAATTTTACTATTTTTAAATATTAATTGAGCAATACTAGTAATAGTTCAAAAATAAAAAAATATTATTTTATAAATTTATTTTGGTTTGAAACAAAACGTAGAGAATTGCAAATTGATAAATGTTAAAATTTAAATTGTTTTCTGTTTCGTGAAAATAATTGGTTTACTTGAAATAAATTAAAATTGATATGAATTCAGCTTCACAGAATATAGCTAATTTATTACAAATTTTCATTAGAAAATCTTCTCCAGAAGAAGAAGAATTTTTACAATACTTTTACGCTTATAAGTAAATAGAAAATGTTCTGAAAATATATTTTAATAACAAATATGGGTATTACATTAAAATGAAACAAATATATTTATTCGAATCAGATTAATTCCACCATTTACTAACTCATAAATTGCATGCATCAGTATTAGTATCAGAAGAATAAAATCATTTCCAAAAAACAATCCAGATAAAAACACAGCAAATCAAACCACAAAAACTCATGAAAATGGAACCAAAATCATTTAAACATGAAAGCAAAGTACTTACTAATTGAAAGTATAATTCCAAAAGACAATGTGAGGTATAAACTTGTTAGTGCAAATGCACTTCGTTAAATTGAACTAAATTTAAATTTTCCACGTTTACAACTATATATGTTTACCACGTTTTGTCATAATGCAACGTCATCAAAGTTGAAGCGCCATCAAAGCCAACAAACCGGAGGAAGTCAGAAATCAGACAGTCCTTCTCTTATCAAAACCTCTATATTGCAAAAGTTTTTGGGAAATTCTCTAATAGTTAAGTTTTGAATGAGATTGTTTGTTGCTAAAATATAAGAACTTTTATTATTGCATATTTTTTTAATCCTGTTAAATTGTGATAAAATCAAATTTTTGAAAATTTTAGAGTGTAAATTAGAATGGTAGTTACTAAGTTTTATTATTTTAAAGTTAAAATCATCCCATTTATCAAAATTACCTATTAAAGTTTTTCCATTATCAATATTTAAATCTAAATAATTAGCTTTAAGTTGATTTTCATTTGTTTGAATCAAAACTAAATCTTTTGGGAAACAATTAATAACATCATTAGGATTATCCAAATTTAACAAAATTAAGTCATCAATGTATCTCCAGCCTATTATTAAGTTGTGTTTAATTATTTCTTTTTCATAATAATGTAGGAAAATATTGGCTAACGCACTTGAAAAAGCTGTTCCCATTGGAATTCCCTTTACTTGTTTATAGAAATTAATTCCGTTAAAAACATAGTTTTCTTTAATAATTAAATTTACATAACTCTAGCCAATTACTTTTTGTAATAATATCTCTATTTAAATATTCGTCATATATAATAGTACAGACCTCTATTAACTTTTCATGAGGTAGATTAGTGTACAAATTCTCAAAATCATAAATGTTAAGCTTATAAATATTATTATCTTTTAGAAAGTCCAAAATATCTTTATTACTATTGATAATAAAACTATCTTCATCTTTAATTTTATCTAATACAATTTTCAAGTATTTAAAGAAATGTTTTCCTGTATAGTAATTGTAACTACCGGTGCTACAAGTTACGAATCTAAATTTTATTGGTTTTTTATGAAATTTTAAGTCTTAATTTTAGTCTTAATTTTTAGCGAAAGCTAGCATCCTTTTATCCAATTCCTTTTTCCGATGCTATTTAATTTGTAAGTTGAACTGGAGTTATATTAATTAATTAGAAGTTCTTTATAATAATATTTACAAATTAAACCGATATTATTCGACGATTTATCTATTACTGTAAAAACAGACCTCTCTTTTAAATTTTTTATTTCTTTTTTCAATGCTTTGTTGAAATAAATTCATCGTTCTTTAGTTCTAATGTTATCTGCATTAAATTTTGTTTTAATTTCCTCTAAAATCCTTATTTTCCATACTCTGAAACCTTCTGGAGGCCAATGGTATTTCCTAGATAATTTGGAAATAAAAATATCTAAATCTTGTCCGATAGAAATTAAGATTTTTTTAATGTTTACTCTTTCTCTCAATCTAAATTTTGTTCCCCTTTCCATCAAATTTCTTAAAGAGCTAGACTCTATAATTTTCAAATTCGCTGTTATAATATGTCCTTTGTCAGCATCTATATAATCTTTATAAATGTCTTTGCTGCAATTACAATCTGTCTTAACTATCTTATTTAAATTTTTACTATAGTAATTATAGTTACAAATTCTTTTTCTTAAAGTTGCTGAATAACTAAATGCTATTGAAGCTACTGCATTATCCTTTAAGGGAAAAAATTCTTTACTGTTGTGCACAATTTTAGGTAACCCTAGGTTTTCGAAGCAAATATCCAAAAATCTCACTACACAATACTCTTTATTTAAATTACATTTATTTTTAAATAGTAAATCGTTTTTTCCTATATTAAGCTTGAATTTGATTTGATCCAGAATTATGAATTCAGTGAATGAATTTTAAAACTCTAAATCTTCAAATTTATTATTAATAAACCATCTAATTTTATTTTTCCTAAAGCCAAATATATATTTCTTAATTTTAAGAATGTTTTCATTATTATGTTCCAAATTACACAAATTTTGAAATTCCTCAGGTACTATATCAAAATTGCCTCCTCTACCTTTTTCTCTCTTGAATCTTTTACTTTTGTTTTCCTTATCTAGAAAATCTTCAAAGATGTTAAGTTTTTTATAAATACAAATGTTATCCAAATTCCCGTAACCCTCTCCATTTAACTTGCTGTTGAGCCATAAGGAAACAAAGATTTTAAATTACATATATAAATATTTTCCAAGTCTAATTTTCTGTTTAAATCAATAATATTATCTTCCAGAATGTAATTATTAATTTTATCAAAATTATGACATTGGAAGTGTAATAGCTCATAATCAAAAGACTCATTTTTAATAAAATTTTTAGTAGCAGATCTGTGTCTATTTATTTATTTTATTTAGTTCAGTACTAGTTTGACCTATGTAATTCAAATTACATTCTGTACAATTTAACAAATAAATAAGATTTTTGTTTTTACAGAACAATCCAAATTTGAAAATTCGTGTTTAATTTGTTCCTTATTAGCAAGTGGACAAGTCTTACATTTTTTGATTTTACAAACTCGATATTTTTTTTATTTTAAAATTTTTTTGAACAAACCAGTTATGCAAGTAATTTTTTTGTCCGTGGATGCTCCAAGCACAAAGCTATCCACAGTGCCCCTTGGTAAAGCGCGCGACGGGTCATGCGCTATGAGAAATTTTTTAATTGACCTTTGCGTAGTTTTATTTTATTGGTACCTGAAAAGAAAAAATCTCTTTGCCTCAATAATCCGAAAACCTCGAATCAAATCCAAAAGGGAAAATATTTTATTTTTAAAGGATGCATTTAGTGAAAAAGCGCAAATGCAGCTTAATTCCAGCCAGATGCAGGAATAAGCAACTATCAATCCAGAAATAAACAATATGACAATTATCTATATAAAATTTCCTGAATCTATATAATAAAATATACATTGTATTTAGAGAGCGTTAATGCTGCTACTACTAAAACACAAATGAGCTTAACCAAAATAGAATTAGAAATAAATAATAAGTTTACAGTCAAAATTCAAAAAGAAATATAAAATGAATTCGGCCCGAAGACGTTTTCAAGGGTCACCCTCAGGCAAGGATTCAAACCAGGGATGTTTTCTGTGAAGGGTCTGACTCTCGTCCAACAAACTGACCCCTCGTGACCCGAAAATCGCAGAAAATTGAGGTTTCGGAGACAAAAATTAGTATCACAAGAATAAAATCCTTTCCAAAAAATAATCCAGATAAAAACACAGCAAATGAAACCACAAAAAACCATGAAAATGGAACCGAAATCATTTAAACAAGAAAGCAAAGTACTTACTAATTGAAAGTATAATTCCAAAAGACAAATATATAAATATTTTAGCAACAAACAATCTCATTAAAAACTTAACTATTAACGAATTTCCCAAAATCTTTTGCAATATAGAGGTTTTGATAAGCGAAGGACTGTCTGATTTCTGACTTACTCCAGTTTGTTGGCTTTGAGTTATGACTCAACAGATGGCGCTTCAACTTTGATGGCGTTGCATTATGACATAACATATATAGCTGTAAACGTGGAAAATTTAAATTTAGTTCAATTTAACGAAGTGCATTTGCACTAACAAGTTTATACCTCACGTTGTCTTTTGGAATTATACCGTCAATTAGTAAGTACTTTGCTTTCTTGTTTAAATGATTTTGGTTCCATTTTCATGGTTTTTTTGTGGTTTGATTTGATGTGTTTTTATCTGGATTGTTTTTTGGAAAGGACTTTATTCTTGTGATACTAATTTTTGTCTCCAAAACCTCAATTTTCTGGGATTTTCGGGTCACGAGGGGTCAGTTTGTTGGACGAGAGTCAGACCCTTCACAGAAGAAATCCCTGGTTTGAATCCTTGCCTGAGGGTGACCCTTGAAAACGTCTTCGGGCCGGATTCATTTTATCTTTCTTTTTGAATTTTGACTGTAAACTTATTATTTATTTCTAATTCTACTTTATTTAAGCTCATTTGTGTTTTAGTAGTAGCAGCATTAACGCTCTCTAAATACAATGTATATTTTATTATATAGATTCAGGAAATTTTATATAGATAATTGTCATATTGTTTATTTCTGCATTGATAGTTCAAGAACTATATCATTGTGACAACATCGGCTTTTTCTAACATATGCAAAAGTTTAGGAAGCAAAAATGAACATTAAATTCAGGTATTATTAATTTTACAATAGAAATTTCGAAGAACTTGTTATTGTCTACTTTTGTGTTTCATCTCATACTTGAAACAGTGTTTTCATTTTTTCCATCGATGCCAGATTAAATATTTGTGATGGGGTGGGGGGGGGCGTGGTGTCCTGGTGATAATGTCTCGGCCTTGGAACCGGAGAGTTTCAAGTTTGAGACCCAATTCCATCAAAGAACCGTCGTGTAAGCGGGTCTGGTGTGCGCCAAATCCATTGGCACTAAATGCCCTCCCACCAGTATGCTGTGGAAGCTTGGAGATATGTGGTGTGCTAACAGATGTCATCTTCCACATCTGACCGTGTTTCAAAATTCAAGGTCTCAAGGTATGTCCCCATATAGCGCCAGTGTTGCTTTAAAAAGAGATTAATGTAATTGAACAAAACCAAACTAAATATCTGAAATGCAATTCTGTGTAAGACAGAATTGCATGTAACTGCAGAACTGCTGTGTATTCTACTATAGCAGATTTTGATTTATTTTTTAAAAACTTGTTGCCTTTGAATAATTTTTTAAAATTTCCAACGATTGGCATTAAAATATATTTTGTGATACATGTATTTGCCTAAACTTTAAGATAATCTTTTATTTTTGTAATAAAAGAATGCTTATTATTCCTATTTTTTATTGGGTTTTCCCCTGAACTTTGAAAACATTTCTTTTTACTGTTAAGATAAAAGTTTGAAACACAATACGTTAATTGAAAAGCCGTTAATAGTTCTGATGTAAAATAAATTTCTTCGATAACAAAATTTCTGACATAAACATTAGCAATTCATAACTTAATGATTTAACTTTAAACAACCCAGGAAAGTCCGATATTCAAATGTGTAATTCATTGTTGTGGATATTATTTTTTTGATTATTTTAATGCAAGCAGATCGTAATAATTAGATTGTAAAAATCTCGTTCTTTTCGTAGTGTCTCAATGCCGGTCTAGGATCACTGCCGAAATTACAAAATGGTATACAAAAAAATCATTTACTAGCATTATATATCGATTCTATGAAAAGTTATCTGGTAGAGTTTATAATTAAAAACAACATTTCCCGAGAAATAAAGAATAATATCACTTACATAGTCCGCAACGGAGGTCTGAATGGCTAATGGATGTAATGAAAACCGCTCGTAGTCAAAGCTGAAATCATATCTTCATACATGCAGAATCTCCACAATGATCAGAATTCATGCAATGATCTTTAGTCTCCGACAATATTTTCGCATAAAGATCTGTCTGAGATGGATATGGATAGAAAAAAATGTTGATGCTCTTCTTTATCTAGAGATAAATGTCAGGAAAAGAGATAGGAGAGATCTTCCTATTTTTAAAAATGTGTTATCATCATATGACACTGGATGTTTTCCCGTCTTTCATGTTAAGAAATCTATCATTCGATAGCTGATGTATTGTAGCATCTATTGGGAAATGGAAGAAACTAAGAAGAAGGCAAAAAGAAATAGGGAATTGCTTTCAGGGAACACGAAAGTCCAAAAGAAACTAGTATTCAGCAAGAAAAATTTGGATAGATGATAATGACAACTCATCAGATCATGACAAAATGCTCAACAGAGAAAAAATATTGTGAAAAGGTAGTTCTTTTCTTGGATGACGGATGACGCAGACAGCATTTAGTAATCAAATGTCGGAAGAATTTCAAAGAAATGTTCATTGAAATACAATAAGTAAAATATAAATATAGTAAAAAAATATATATATATAATAAGCATTTTCTTAAGCCCAAGATTGAAATTTAATTTCATGGATACTGAAGTAACTGCAGATTAGTTTGTCTCTGAACCTATTTTCTTTTAAGATTATTCCCAAATTTCTTTGGACAAGGTGGATTTCTTTCGTAGCTTTTAATATAATCGTTTCACTAATTTCTACTCATATTTTATCTCAAAATTACTGATTGCTCAGTTTATTCAAAATTAATAATTTTTGAATCAAATAATTTTCTTACGCTAACTCGGGTATAATGAGGCATATAATGAATTAGGAATGTATTTTCCAAGTAAGGTAGTACCTCACTTCGCGATGAAAGACAATTTGGTGTCGAAGTTTTTTCCAATGGTCTAAATGATTTTTAGTTGCAGATGATTCATAGTTTTAATGATTAAAATTCATCTCTAACAGATTTTATAAATAAAATCATTTTGATTATAAAATATGCTTATTAAAATGTGTAGAGTTTGTCTGGCAATTTTTATTTATTGAAACAACCTTATATATTGTCTGAAAAAACAATCGCAGGCAGTATTTCATAATCCTTAAGAGTTTTTTCAATTGATATATGTATAACTATTTTTTTGACAAAATTTGAACCATTCAAACTGATATCCCACTGCAGAATTCGTTCAACATATATTTCGAACTGATTAAAAGCGCCATTTTGCCATTAATTATTAATATTTGCATTATCACACTCAAAGGTATGCAAATAAAATTTCTGGTTTATTTAGATATCTTTAGGAAATTCGGAGGTTGTTAACGTGCACGTAGGATAAAACGGAACGAAATTCGTTGATGACATAATAATATTTTTCCTTTATTGCGCGGGGCCGCATTGGCCTTGTGCTAAGATCTCGGCTTCGGAACTGCAGGGTTTCAAGACCCGATTCCACTGAAGAACTGTCATAATCGCGCCGGGTGCACACCAGATCCGTCCGGGCCAAATTTACACCCGCTGGTGTGGTGTGGAAGACTGGAGAGACGGTTTCAGGTAAGGTGCTGCCCTCGTTACCTGACCAAGGCTCAAAATCAATAGATCCGCCCCAAAATAGTCCTAGTGTTTCTTTAAAACGGGTCGTTCATATAACTAAACTAAACCTTTATTGTGTGACGAACTGCTTTTATTTTATTCTTTTTATAATTAAAATTTGATCTTTTCTTAAGTGAAAATGAATCCCACATAGTTTCCTGAGATCCTGTTGAATGTTGTTTTGTAAATAAATTCTATTGTGGCTCTTTTTCTTCGAATTTTATATTTATCATCAAATTAGTAATTATCTGTAGTAGTTATTAAATGAGAGCCATCTTTGATGCTAATGCAGCAGCTACCCGGTCAAATACTTCATAGCTGTCGCTTATTAGCTTTTTCCTCTTTGGCCATGAATATTTTTCACAGAGAAGATTAGTTTGCATACATCAGCAATATTCACTTTGGCTGAAAAACGGTTGTATTTCATCTAAAGGATTAGGTACGCCGCTAACGGCTAGAATGAGTTTAGAAATTTCCCTCTTTAAAGAATAGTTTTTTTCTCTTAAGTTTAGTTTTCATCTTTATTGTCTCTTTTAAGTCTATAGCGTCAATTTTTCCTAAACTATGCTTCATCTATAAGTGGATAGAACTTTGTTCAATATTGTAAAACTTCTTAGCTTTTCGCCTATGCAATTAATGTAAACAGGTCTCTCGCAAAAGTTTGAAGTCTTTTTAGAAGATTAATACGCATATATTATATAAGAACCGAAGGCATCAAAGAGTCTGCTTGCTTAGCTTTTTAATTTCTCTTTCCATATTTTGAAGTCTGGTTGTTATTTAACTCGGTTATAAGATTTTCAGATTTCTATGATATATTTGATTATAGATCTAGATTTTAGATTTATCTATTTAGATAATCTAGATACATAGATTGTAGATCTATTTATCTAGACCATCTAGATAGATAGATTGTAGATATCTCTATCTAGACCAGAAAGAGTTTAGATATATCTGTCTATACTAGAGAGATTCTGGATCTATCTAGGACATTGTCATATATGTCATAATTGTCATCTATGATAAGTCATAGATGACAGTTATGATCCAGACGATCTTATGATTGGAAACAAAGCAATGAACTTCTTATCATAATTGTTTTTCTTTACGTTTGAGGTCACTAAATTATCAGCAACTGAAAAACTCATTCACCTTTTTGTTGTTGATTATCCTTGCAACAACAACAAAAAAGCCCATCTTCAAAACTATATCAAAACATACTCTCGTATGTTGGGAGTTTACTTGGTTGGATGGCCAAATTTGGGATACTCAAAAGTTTGTCTAACAATTTTTTGAAGTTTGACTAAATAAATAAATCAATCTGACTAATCGAATAAATCAATACCAAACACTACTGAAAAAAACAACATTGCGAAACAAGGTATACAATTCTGAATGAATGAACTTACGACGAGTGACGACTAAACACCTATTAGACACGGAGATAATAGACTACTAATATTAGATGGAGATGCCAATGGGGGAAGATGATAACAAAATAAGGCATGAACGAATGACAATGTAGATAAGTGTTACCAACTTACAGTGAGCAATGAATACAAAGTAATTATGCACTCTAATTTTGAGCTGTCGAAGCTGTTTCTTTTAAAATGCTGTTAGATATTATATGATTACATCTATAGCTAATAACAAAAACTGATAAAAATGTGTTTTCCAAATATGCAAAAATTATCAAAATAATGCCTTTTTTATATTTTGTGGACATTTGTGCGATCAGAAAATAATTTCTAAATGTTTTTCTTTCTGTTATAAATTTTTTGCACCATAACATATGGGTGCACCATAAAAATATTGTTACGAATCTGTAATGCTACTTCCCAGCATAGTTGGTTCCATCATCAGAAAGACCGTTTTACAGTCATATGTATTGGACGGAGACCGGGTGTCACGTCGGAGGTCCCAGAGCTTGGCGCCAAACTTGGCGACCATTTGGCGACTTTGGTGCCAAAACAGATTATACCCGAAACATCGAGAATTTTCCTGATCCGTCCATTGGGAACCGAGATACGCCTCGAAAGTTCCTGATTGGTTGTGAGGCTTCTAGCCCCGCCTCCTGAGACCTATAAAAGGAGGTGGTCTGCAGCTGCCAGAGTAGAGTAGTCGGAATCGACGGTAAAGAGCGAGTCTTCCAGAGATTAGCAAAGCAACGACGGAGTCAAGCTAGTGCTGAACTAAGCTGTGCGCTACTGTCTGCAGTAGAGTCTTGTTGTATGCTGCTGTACGAACGTCTCGGCTGAAGACAATTGTCTTCTCTGTGCTATATATAGTTGTCGTCTTTTTGCTGTCCTGTGTGTCTTCGTGTAAATAAACGTCATTGTTTTTTTTCCTACTGCCGCTTGCTGATTGAGCATTCTCCACACCATATAACTTCCACTATCCAAACGAACCCGGAAATTTCGTAACAATATGGTGTAAATTTGCACCATAAAAATATGAGTGAGAATTTTAAGAATTTCTTTTTAAGCAACAGTAGTAATTATCTAAGTATGCATCGATCACAGTTTTATTGCGATATTGCAACTTGCAAATTTAAATTTGAATGTTTTTGCGCTATTCTAACGCTCAAAACAAAGGGAAAAAAATAAAGAAAATCCATGAAAACTATTCATTTTTAAGAGTATGGTATTCTGTACCTTTCGACATGAAATCCCAGATACATATATTGACGAGAAGACATTCGAAACTTCCACTTTCACGATCTACTTTAGATAATGAATTTTGTAATTATTGATATTAAAAGTCTCTTGAGTAGATTTTAAATTTACATTGTACTTTATAAATAATTACGACACTAGGTAATAGTGAGATACATCTGTAAAACATGAATGAAAAGAAATAATTTGGATACAGATATATTGAAATAAATCATATTGAAAAAAATCTATTTAAATTTTTAGTTATATAATATGTAATTTCAAAACTTTCTTTTATTGCAATCATAGATTACAATTTGCACAGATGTTAAATAGTTTGAGAAGGAACAGTGAAACACATGACTAGTGACTAATTAGTCATGAATCTAATGCCTATTTTTTTCTTAAGAATGAACAAATTTCCATATTTCTAATTTTAGATTTAAAAAAAATATATACTAGAAAGGGGAACAAAGTTTTATTCTCAAAATAAACAATATTTGTAGAAATGTATCCTCCTAAGAAATTCTGCTGAATGATTCTATGATTTCAGCAATTAAAGCAATATGATTTTTAAATTAACACACATGTTTGACTTGCTACAATATTCCTACATTTAGTATTACTTATTTCGTGTGAATGTATTATGTTTAGTCTTTTTAGTTACAGTAAAACGAGTCGTTTCAAGGAGGATAAAAAACAATGCTTTGTCGTGTGTTTACTTTTCCTCTTCATTTGCTTAAAAACTAGATGCTAGATAATTTTGAAACAAGAAATTGCATATTTATCACATTTTTTCCAAGATAATAAGAAAGGTAAATATCCTATATTTTTATATTTTGTTTATGGTATTTTTCTGATCTAATCAATATTTCGCAGTTTTCTTCTTTTAATTCATGACGCCAAACATCAAAATACTAAGAAATTCTGTTGAATGATTCTATGATTACTGCAGTTAAAAGCAATATGATTTTTAAATTAACACATATGCTTGACTTGCTACAATATTCCTACATTTAGTATTACTTATTTCGTGTGGATGTATTATGTTTAGTCTTTTTAGTTACAGTAAAACGAGTCATTTCAAGGAGGATAAAAAACAATGCTTTGTCGTGTGTTTACTTTTCCTCTTCATTTGCTTAAAAACTACATGTTAGATAATTTTGAAACAAGAAATTGTATATTTATCACATTTTTTCCAGGGTAATAAGAAAGATAAATCTCCTATATTTTTATATTTTGTGTATGGTATTTTTCTGATCTATATTTCGCAGTTTTCTTCTTTTAATTCGCGAATCCAAACATCAAAATACTGAGTAATTTCTTGCATAAAGTCATTCTATTCTTTTTATAAAAGGACATGTTTAAATGTTGGTTTTGATTTGTCAATCTATTTTAATAAAGTTTGAATTTGGCTCTTTCTGGAGGACTGATAGCAAACTTTATGCATGGATAGTCTAATATGAGTTAATTAAAGGCCAACAGACAAAAAATAATGAGTTAAAAAAGGCGTAAAAAGGAAACTTGCTATAAATAAAAATGCATTAATATAAATGTTTATATAGAATGTATGCCCGTATAGAATTTAATGAAAATATCATTCATTATTTCTTAAAAATAATCATAGTGAATTTTTGTTGTGAAATATATTCTTCCTGCTGAATTGAAGAATATGTTCTTTTTTTTAACCTCATCGTGTGTTTAAGAATACATTGAAATGTAAATAAAGACACCCAGTTTTGAATTCTTCGAAATTTTCATTTCACAATTGTCTGCTATGATGATTCTTGCAATCCGCATGTTGCCAGATTTATCGTTCGTAAATGCTTTCTTGGAAGTTCCTTGCAATTATATTTTAAATGCATGGAAAATGCTTTGAGGAAACATTTAAAACTATAATTTCTTCGTGATTCTTCGAATTTAAGACATATATTCGTTTATTCTGATTTGTATGGTCTCTATTGAATGCCAAACACTATGCTTTTTGCTCTTTGTTCTTTTTCATGTTGCGAAAGATTCAAAGAGATTTCTTTGTTTATAGCTTTATTACTTAGGAAAAGAATTTTATACATGTATTAACACTGCTATTTATGTAATCAAATTTCAATTTTACTTCATATTAATACAGATAAATAGTCCTATTATTTTTGATAAAAAGATAACATATCATGATTTCCTTAAAGTTATTCTTTTAAAAACAAGTTCAACTATAAAAGAATAGAAGAGATTTAAATAAAGTATGTGATTCATGAAATTTCTTGAAACTTAATATTTTTGAATGCAGGTTATATACTTTCATAATTCTTTTCATGGCGAGTTTTCAGATAGAAATGATGCTTTGGTAATATCCTATTATTTTGCATCATTTCCTCAGATATTTGAAATAGAATTCTTGGTTATGCTTTCCTTCATATCTATATATTTTATCAAAAAAATATAGTTTTTGTGAAAGAAACAACTTACATGAAACTGAAAGGAGGCAAGTCAAAATTTTCATTAAACACTACGTAAAGCACATAATTCCTATTTCTTGTTTTAATATTTAAAATATTTGTGAACCAAAAATCACCTCTTTTTTAAAAAATGATGCAATTTTTTCAGATATAAAGAATATATTCTACTTTTAAAACCATAGAAAATAATATGCCCATTTTTCCTGTCTGTGAGGTTACATATATATTAATAACTCCACCAATTAGAATAGAAAATTCAGCTTCATATAGCAATAAAAGAAAAAAAATGCATATCATATAAAACTGCATATATAAAAGTACTGCAAATTTATAAATGATAGGCAATTTGACTTTAAGAGGTAAAAACTGCCACAGATTCAGTCAAACACAATTTTAATTTTTTTGAAAATGAAATCAGAATTGTTAAGTGAATTATTCCAAAAATTAATTCTTTAATGATTCAGTTTTAAATAGTTAAATAATGGCCTGATTTGAAATTTAAAAAAATCTTATTTACAGACTCTAGTAAATAAAAGTGCTTCAATGATTTTATTTATATCTGGTTAGTTTTCGTTTGTCTAATTTTCTAAAAAAATAGAATATTTCAGTAAAACGTAATCTAATTATATTTTTAATACAATTTTTACTGTTGAGATTACTTTTTTTTAAAAAAATTACACTTTATTCAATTAATTTTTTTTATATTAATTGGCATACCGAATCTATGTCAAATGCCATAATCAAATACCAGGAATCTGCATGACTCTTTTTTGCCATGATGATATGAATCATATAATTGATGACGAGTCATATTTTTTTACGGATTAGACTCGCTGTTACGAAGCTGCAACGAAGCCCCATTTTTTTAAATGTTTCTCGTTATGGTTGGTGTTTTAGTCGAGTTGCTGTCTTTTTCCTAGCTCTTAATATAATAAAAATATTTTGAGCTGTTAAATAATTTAAAATGTTGAAATAAAAAAAAACGAGTTAATGCATTTTTCAAGAAAAGATTTGCCGAGATTTAGGAAAATAATTAAATTATTATTATGATTTTCCTTTAAAATGATAATAATAATTTTAATAGAAAATGTAATTTCAGTTGATATGTTACATAGTTGAATACTATTTGTGAGACAAGGAATCTAACAAGATACTAAATGGGATATTTTGCCATAGATCTCAAGAAAAGATCGTTTTAGTTCTTGAATAATTCATGGTAGGATAAAAAAAACAGGAAATTCATTTGCCAGTATACATTAAAATTAGTGAATTGAATTTCTGCTCGAAAAACCTCCAGGTCAAATCATTTAAATGATTCTTTTGTCTCTAAGGAAGTCTCAGATTAAATGAATTCGATTTGACTTTAATTATCATTTATTATAATGCAAGGATATCCAAATACTGCAGAATAAGCACAGGCGAAAAATTATATTTGTATTGCTGAATTAATTCTAATTTGTGGATATCCATTTCTAATGATGAAAAAGTCGACGCGCACATTACCTCCCTGGAGAATCACTTCCCCTCTTCCACATAAGACATTTTCTTACGTAAATGCAGTACTGTTTCGACTCTCAACTCCCATGCACCCTTAATATAACATTTCTCTTATCTGAATGAGCCATAATTTGAGACATTAAGCATAAAAGAAAATATTTACAGTGATTCCTCCTTCCGCTGGCATGATTCTCTGCCCAAGTGAGTCGTCACAAAATAAGAATATGTAGGTAACTACATTCTGAAACAGATAACTGCAACCAAAAAGACCAGTCGAATTATGTTTGTAAGAGAATAGACACCACTTTATTTACTCTACGGTTTATATATATATTTTAAAGTTTATTATGCGAAATGATTGGAAGAGTATATTATAAAGCGGCGTATCAAAAAAGGTTGCAAAAAAAGCTATTACATTTGAAAATACATGTTATCTCGTTTACTTCTGAATAGAAAACACAGAGTTCGGAAAATTGCTAATTTTTGGATAGATAATAAAGCACAGTTTGTACATAAAGATTTATATTCATTAATCATCGCTAGAACATGATTTCAGCAATGAATTTTAAAAAGAGGAATAAATATTACTTGGCAATCTAACTGTTGCTAATAAGTTTCATGAGACATATTTATGCTGTTCAATGCTTTTTTGGAAAAAAAATATTACAAAATTACAAAGAAAAAGATAAAAGGTGATTGGATGATTAATAAACGATGTAATAAAATGCACAAATGGACTTTTTTTGTGATATAACATGGAGTATGGCATTCTACACAATTGAGTATTTCACCATTAAGAATACTGTTTCACATTCAACGCGCAGATTTTCAGACTAGATAAATTAACAATATATATTTTTTCATGGAGTTTTCTTTTTTCTGACAGGAAATATAATTTAGCTTTCATAGACTTTTGTTTACCATATATTCTGACATATACTTCTAAATGTAATGCAATGTAAAATCAAATGTCTGAGTTTGGAGCTACTAAAATAGCAGTCATTTTTTTAAGTTGCAGAGATAATGCCTGGAAATAAGATTCCTGAATTGTCTTAGTGGTCAGAAGTTCAAAATTATTACAGAGTCACTGTCTTATTTTAAAAAAGTTAGTATCGCAATAATGATTAATTTTTGATCCGCTGCACAAATAAAGTGCACATATCTTGCCCATTCCAAAATTAAGTTGTGGTCATTTTGTCATTTCGTATGAAAGATAAAAAGATGCTATTTATGATTTTATCAAGCAAAATTTCATGAAATTAAAAAAAAATGGTTTTAATTTGAGCTGTCTCAGAATCAAACATTATTTTGATACCTTAGAAATATGACAATAGCAGAAAATGGATTATTTAAATCATTGAAAAATTGAATGTTTATTATTATTAACTAAAGATATTTATTCTCCTCTATAATATTATTATGTCAAAAGAATTTATATACTAAGATAAACTTTGTAATACTTCTGAATATTTACTGTTTTTTATGTACTATATAATATAACTTTTGATTCTAAAATAGAAAATTTTCTGAGATTTGGTGCTTCACTTTTAGAAAACAATTTGCCTTCACTGGGAAATTTTGTTAATTATTTTATAATTATTCTTACAAGAAATAATTCTAATATTTCTCAACAGCTGGTAAAAAAATGCAATATTTTTTATATCAGATCTTTTAAATAAATGTCAAATATAAGGATTATTTTTACTATATATTCTAACATATATAGAAGATAGGATCTTTCCTAACTTAATAAACATATAATAGTTTGATCACAGACTATTTATTGATTTTTTTCAGTCTCTATCTCATACAAAAAATTTTTCTGAAGATTAATTACGTGTTCTAGCTTCTGTATTGCATTCTCCAATCTCACTAAGGCGATCATTTTCTGAAAGTTGGACGAGATTGAATAAAAAACAAAAAAGGGGACTTAGAGATTTCTGTGAAAGTCCTCGGCTTAAGTCGGTGACTCAATGCCCTGAAGGGAGAAAATCTGGCAATTTATTTAGAGTTAGATTATCCCGAAAACATCGAAGTTTAATCAATAACTTCTATACTCTACCATGAGAGCCTTTTCTTCATTCCCTTCTCCACTCTCCAGATAACATCAAAGCTTTTCTCCTTCAAGCTTGAATGCAATTTCAAGGTGCATTTGTGGCTGCTATCATTTTCAAACATATATAAACGGGAAATAAAATTCCATTAAGAGTAGAAGCAAAGATATGAACGAAGAATATTATTTCATTTTGTGAAAGCATGTAGGTACCTATATCATAAAATCAATAATTCTATTTTGTTGTAAAAGAAATTTCATTATGAAGGTCTTCTTGTCAATGTAATGTTGTAAGCATACAGAGAAGAAATATAATTGTCTTTATAATAAAAAAAAGTAATGTTGAGGGATGAAATGTATTTTTAAATAATCACCAAGTTTATTTTATTATCAAAAATCGCATATAAATGTGCTTGTCTTATTTGCACATCATCCTAACATCCTATGCAATCAGTTTAATGATGCATTTTGAATTTTATATATTACAAAGAATTTTCCACACTTACATCATGGCAAAATTAGAAATAATAAAAATCCATTCTTCGATTATTATATGGGATTTAAATTTCTTTGTTGTAATGCCATTTTAACCAATGGGAATACCCGTCTTTTGAGACAAATGATTTCTTATACTCTTACAATATATGGTCATTTATGTTATTCAGATATTGTTGATGGATAAATAGAACAAGCGAAGGCATCAATGATTCTCTAGTTAGCAAGGCCGGTGCATAAAAAATACAATAATTAAATACTTAAACATGTCTATCCGTAAAACACCTATATTGCATTATTCAAAAAAAAAAACAAACTTATTAATAGAAAAATTTCTTCTATTTTTTTAATTGCCGTTTAATTAGGATTTTATTTGCAGTTTTATCAGTGCATTTTAGCTACTAATGGTCATCAATTACATAACCTAGTCCATTGTTATACCTGCTGATTTTAATGCTAAACCCAAGATTGCTTAATAAATTCGAAATAAGCAAACAGATCTAGTAAATTGACTATCTCCTGGGAAATGTTGAAATATTTAAATACAGTAAAATTATAAAAATCGTGACGAAAATAAAAAAAAGATTATACATAAAAACAGTGTGCTTGTAATTAAACAATGAATATGACACCTATATCGGCATTACATCTTCTCCTTTAATTGACTGCTAAAAACAAAAGCAAAACTATTTTTTCATTTTCTTTATGTATGTAAAAGATTTAGAAGGTGTATATTTGGAGGAATGAGATTTCAGTCCAGGGTCTTCAACCTCGAAGTCTAAGTACAGAGCATGCGCAATAATTAGGATAACTAGTTATAGAAAAATGATCGTGTTAAAAAAATAAATTAAGGTATGTGATTATATTCACAATGAATTCTATGAAAAACACTTTCTAGAATAGCTACATTTTTCCATTTTTTTCATTTAGAAGATTGAAGAGACATCTATGAAATCAAAATATACTATTTAAGTGATTAATGGGTTATAAAAGTGGGAGAAAATGTCTTTTTTGATTTAAAAAGAGACATGAAGCAAAAGTCTTTTAGTTTAGAGGTTTTTGGAATGACTTACTCACAGTTTTGCAAGTATATTAAGAATATATATACTAGTGTATGAACTAGAGCGGGGGGGGATTTCGAACATTGGGGTCTATATAAAATTTCATAACATGAAATTTTCAATTTTTTTTCCAAATGTGAACTATTAAAACAATTATAAAATTTGTCTAAATGAATAGACTAATTATTCTCTACTTGAGGGTCTTAAGAACATATTGATAAATTATTATAGCAAATTTGAAACAAAAATATGCATTTATTTTAATTTTAGAAATTTTTTGTTAGCGAATCCTATCAAAGATCGATATTTGAAAAAATAGCTTTTAAAGATATAAAATAGCATTAAAACATATATAAATGCAAATAAAAATATATGTAACTTTCAAAAAAATTTTGAAATAAAATTCAAATGGTTTTATGAAAATAATTTTCGAAGCATTAAGAACATTAAATAAAACAAATTTCATATTTCCGAAAAAGAAAGCGTTTTTTTTTTCCAACTTAGTTTACTTAAACGAATTTGTATTAAAAATAGATGAAAGAGAGCATTAAGTTTCATAATTTATATTTAAATGCCTGCAATTGAGTGCTTAAGCAATTGTCAAAAAATTATAATCTCAACATTGTCGCTGATCATTAATATATAGCATATTCTTGTATAGTGAATAGCTTTATTTTCGAACAAAGAATTTCCATTGCAAACATTTTTGCATACTTAAAAAGTTCTGATTCATAACATAGTCTGGTTTAATAGAATTTTAAATGCAATTTAATATCAAAATCATTCCAGTTATATAAAAATTTACACACGGTTATTGGATTTTTACTAAAAGCATTTTTTATTTTACCGAGAATAATTTTCTTCGAAATTTTGATGTGATGCACCATGTAATGTGCGGGATATTTCACTAATTAAGATCGTCTTCATCAAAATGTATTAAATTTATGTCCGCGATTTATAGCCGTTTCTAAGATCATTTTTATATTTTGGGAATCCGTTACAAAAAAAAAAGTCAATGAAGTATCAGCATTAAATCTAAAGTTACAAATGGGGTTATATAGCCTTTATTGTTTTATTTTTCCATTGATATCATTCATTAACAGTAACTTATTCATAAGTTAAAATTCATAAATTATTTTTTCATAGGCAACTATATTGTTCTCTATGAATGTTTCCAGAATAATTTAAAAAACCTTTTAAAATAACCGCGAAGTAATTGGTCTTTTGATTTTTGATCTTCTTTCATATGAAATCAAAGATAATAATTTCTTTTTAATTACAGTTTATCAAGAGTTTTTGCTGCAATGTCATTAAATGGAGCTTAAAAAGTCTGATGACCCTTCTTTTGGATAATTAAGTTTAGCATTATCATGCAAATAAATTCTAGCGTATATAATAGCAAAATTGCAGGATCTTCATCATGTCTTAAATAAAACTCGCAATAAAAACAGATAATGAGACTGGTCTTTTTTCCCATCTGCTTTATAACATTAGACCTTTAATTATGCTTGCATTCAGTTCAATATGAACTGGAAAATAATGATCCTTCTTCAGATTCTAATTTCTCAAAATAAAGTATAGTATGTATTGAGTACATTAGTTTTTAATTCTTAAATGTGATTTTAAAAAGATAATTATTTGTGGAATTTGATTATTTTTACAAGATTGAGAAAGATTACTGCCAAAGACGGCATTTTGAACTTGAAATAATTTTTTTATATTGATTATTTCACTACTTTATGGTATAGTTTGAATGCATTTGAACTATTTCGTATCAAGATTTTTTTAAAAGCTGTCTTTGTTACTGCCAATTTTGCGTTTTATTTGAGATAAAATAAATTGTCGTATTAGCCTCAACATACTATTGAGACACCTCTATCATGTGTACACCTCTTATAAAAGTAGTTTTTTTTATAATGAAATGAATCTCCAAAGAATATTTGAGAAATCAAGTAATATTTCTT